>ML793145.1:215747-266835 GCA_009831015.1 Picea engelmannii
TTTTTTTTGTGTCCAAAATCAATTACAAACCAGGAAAAACTAAGAAGTTGGATAACTTTGTTTTGTGCAACAAGCTAGACATATATGCTTTGAGAAATAGAAATATGATTTTGCAATATGTTTGATTTATATTTCATAATTCAAGTACAATAACAATTGTATCATGATCAGACCAGTATATGTCTAAGATAAAGATGATGTATTGAGAAATGGGTACATTTGACCATACATGGTCAATAAGTGCATTTTGTACATGGTTTATCTTATCCAAAAGAAAGTGGAGACTGTATCTGCACAAGTATTTTTCCAATTCTTTTGTTATGGCATTATTTTGTAGCATGCCAATATTGAAGTCTCCTACAATGACAATGGTTTCGTTCAGATGCAAATGCTCTAATGCATTGGACATAAAATTTAGTATGTTGGAGAATGTTGCATGCGGAGCAACATAGAGATTCAGTATTGCAATTTCCGATCCATGGAAAATTACTTTTGCGAGCACCATCTCAACATTGTTTTCTTCGAAATGCATATGCTCCAAAATTGTTACATGTTTTTTCACTATTATCATCACCCCATGTGTAATGTAACTTGATATGCAATTGTGATTTGGAAATTGCTTGTTTTGCATCCATAATGTCATGTATGTTTCCTGCAAGCATAGAATATCAGATTGCATTGTGTCATAGTTATTGAGTATATCATCCATATGTGCATGTAGGCTGTTCGTGTTAAGTGAGAGAATTGATACATATAAGTTTGTTTGTATGGATTTTTAATCATACTGTAGATGCCACTTTGCACTAGTCCTAAGGCGTTGCATCTCAATATCAACTTTGTGTTTGACTTTGAAGTTATCTTTTGTAAGAGCACATAGTAAATACAAGGAGTCTATACTTCTGACACGGGACAATGTTGTGTATACAAGTCCATGTATTCGAATTATAGCATGGTCAAATGCAACACTATCAAGTGTTATCCCTTGTGATCTGTGGACTATACGTGCACATGCAAGTTTAATTGGAATCTGTTTTCAAATCTTTAGTCGATCTATCTTTGCCGATGTCAATACTGGTTTTGATATTCGTAAGATAGGTGTCCAATAGCATGCAGTGTTTGAATTATATAGATAAGCCAACTTGTTTGCTTGTTGGTGGCCTATATGCGGTTCATGGAACTTAATCCAGAGGACATAAACTTTTTCTATTTTGGTATAAAATTTGAGTATTCCATCTGCACCATTTACCAAGGCATCTTGTGAATCATAGTTGCAGGCATATATTTCAACTAGCATGTCTAATTTTAGGACAAGTTGCAAAGGAAAAGTGGTTGTATGTTCATGACGTGGTACATTTCCATGGTTGTCTTCTTCGAGGTCAATTGAATTGATGATGATATCATCGCCAGGCATGAGCGATAGAATGTACTTGTTATGCATTGCAACATCCCTATTCGTGTAGAACAAGTAAGGGAAGGTTGGGTCTGTTAGTGCAGGTCACATGCACCTTGAATTGATATATGTTAAGTCATCATGTGTTTGGCTGTTTGTTCGCATTCTATTCAAATTTCAATAAATGTTTCATCTGTCTGGCGCATTGTAGTATGTAATTCAAAGAATTTTATATTGTCTTTCCAGAAGTCACGCATCACTGTTTGCATATTCACCGTAGGTTGTTCAAATATCAAAGAATCTTGGATGGGTTGCACCTGGTAAAGGTCCCCACATAATATCATGTCAATGTTCCCAAAGTATTTGGTGTGCACATGTTTTATGTTTCTCAGTCGGTTGTTAATGGAATACAAGAAGCGACTTCCAATCAAAGATGCCTCATATATGAAGACAAGTTGTCGTTTGTCATAAATCTTAGAAAATGTATCTAACATTTCCTTGCTGAGTGGAAGAAACTGTGACTCTTTAAAAGGCATCAAAAATGCAAAGTGGAATGTTGTTCCACTACATTATATGCAACTTTTCCTGTGTATGCAACTATTATGTCCTTTGGTTTCATAGGATCAAAGGAATTGTTTGAATCATAGATTCATATAAGCATTTGGAATAGTTCCTTCGTTGTGAATGTATTTCCTATTCCTACCCCGTCTGTAAGGAACAAGTGCACAAGACTGTGCATGTTCAAGCATTTTTTAATTGCAATGTCCTTTAGAATTGCTTGTTTCTCTCGATTCAACAGACCTCTGACTTTGTAGTATTCGTTATTTTCAATAAGGAAAGAATGTTTTATGACTTGAAAGACGAGATTGATACGTTTTTCAATGTCGGCTGCTCGAGGACGAGGCAAATCTGCTTGCAATTCATAGGACTCATAGAGAGTTCTAGTTGTTTTATGGTTTGTGAATGTCTCATCAACATTGTCAGGGTTTTCTAGTTCATGAACTGCACTTTCTAGATCACCCCATGTTGGATTAACATTGTATGTAAATCTAGATTCATTGGTTTGTACTGTAGTCTCATAAGAAATATACGCAGCTTCCCATGTAGGGAAGTTATGTTTTAATGTGTTTTCATTTTGATCAAATAGAACGTACAACAATAGTTTTTCTCTACAATAGTTTTCATAGTCAATATGTTTGTTGTATTTGACAAAGCGTATTATAGAGGATTTTTTTCTTTTTGACATGGGTGCACCAGTTTTTTTGTAATGCGATACGAACTCTGCTAAGAAGATATGCTTAATAGGAGATGGATGCTGGAGGTAATAATCAATAATAAAGTGACATAGTATGTCCTTTGAATTGTCAGGTTCTTGTTCTAGCAAAGATGGTGGTTTAAGCACAAATGTGCGTTTCTCAAGTGGAGATGTGTTTATGAAGACACATTTCCTTGAACTACAATTGAGGAACAGGGAAAGTGAAATGTGGACCGCTTGTTGAGAAGACATTTGTTGAAGATTAAGTAATGTATTTCCAAGCATGCGTATCATTTGCATAACATCAATATGACTTATTTCATGTTTTCTGTGTATTCTTCTGAATGCACTTGTCATAGATTTGTCAACCTTTGTCATATACGAGGTACAGTATGATGCCGCAACATATGCATTGAGGAAATATTGTGCATCTGTATTTGCATTCCACATAAATGGCATGTCCTTGGAGAAACTGTTGTTCCAAATATGGGAAAGTTTTCGTTTAAGGAAAACTATTGGTTGTTTAAGTGTATATTGTATGGCTTGGATGTACTCATATTCTGTTAGATTTAACTCTGTCAAGAAGTGGTCAAAGGTCATTAACTCATCAAAGTCTCATTGTTATAGAAGTGCGAACAAGGATTTAGATTTCTCAATGATAACATTGTCCTCTAAACTAATTGGCTCTATGATTCTTGTTGTTCTCATTAGCGGCATAGGGAAGTTGTATCTGCAATGTGAATTTTTCATTTTTTACAGCTTCTTGTATGATAATGTCTATGAAATTTGGAAAGTTCTGGATCCAAATGATCTGTGTTGCATGTTATGTATTTGTCCACAAACTACTCAATCTGTGAGTTGCTGTCATTTCCATAGACCGATGCACCCTCTATCCACAACAATGCATGGTCATGCTCACTCCCTCTATTCTGAAACTCAGTCACAAAAAAGTAGTCCGACATTTTTTCGAAGAACGTTTCATCATGGCATATCAACTGCCTCAAAGAATTTATTCTATGCCTATAGTAGTGAGTACATGTCACTAGGTATTTTCTTATGAGGTAGTCAATGCCATCATTTTCCAATGTATCAGTTTGTTTTTTCCTTTTCTTGTTTCTATACAATGCAGATACCATAGCCATCAACGGATCCCAGCGATGCTATGCACTTGTAAATGTGATGAAAAATGTTGCCAGTCCCAATTATCGGATCATTGCAAAAATAGTTTTCTTGTTTTGTTGCAAATAGTCAGGAGAGATGCGAATGTTTTTGAAATCTATGTATCCATTATCAGATTTTTTCTAGGTTTGATTAGTACTTGACATTTGTGGAAAATAACTTTCTTCCTTGTAGTTGGCCTTTTCTTTTTCCCACCCACATGAAAGAATAACTTGCTCAATTATTATGCACATTTTTTTGAAAAAAAAATTTGTTATGTGAGAGGAGAAGTCACCGCTCGAATGTAGTAGTTCCCATCGAACTATTTTTTGGTAGCTGAATTGTTCTGTAATGTCATTGGGACGTGGATCTCCATAGAATAGTGTTGGGAAGTTCATTTCCTCAATAAATTTGTCCTTGAATATTCCAAGTGGATTTTTCCCTTCAGCAAATGCAATTTCGATAATCTTGTCTTGCAAGTCACAAATGCGTTGTGAGTAAGTGAATCCATGTATCAATGTTTGAACAGGTATTTCATTCTCCAATTCATCGCTTGTATCAAATTCACTAGTAGTTTCAAAAGTGTGTGCATAGTTGTCATCCCCTTCTCCAAGAACAATGTTCCAGTTCTCATTTATACAAATGTTATGTTCTTTGTACAGGGCCCTAGAACATAATTCTTTTAATGCTTTCATGACAACATGTGTACACACTTTATCTGTCTAGTATGCATTCTTGTATTGAAAACGTCTTTTGAGAGCTACAAAAATTTTCATTGTATCACTAATGAATTGTGGCAAGTCTATTTGTTCAACATTTAGTTGGACATGTACATTAATAATTGATCCTGTTAAGCCCATTTGGGGTCGTTTATAGCCCTAGGGCCTGATCTCTGCAAATGCAATTCGCAGAGACACAAGTCTCTCTTCAAGTTCTATAAGTGTACTCACATTTGGTAGCGATGTATTACATCTTATTTGGTCAGGCGTTGCAAACTATGGAAGTTTTCCATTTTCAAGTGATCGTTTGCATGGAAGACAAATATTGCCACGGGAAAATGTTCTATCATTTAGTGTCAAGCTGAGGTATTCTTCTTCCAAATAAGGTGTGGAAGACTTAGTGTTTTTTGTGAAATTCAATTGATCGCAAATCACACATGCAATGGAAGGAGTGTCTTTAATTTGTTTCATATAGATCTGTTTTGCATCTTTCTTCCCTAGACAAGCATGCATATAAAGTGTTTGCTGGTTTTCATTGCTAGCAGTGCACAGTGTTAGATCTAGGCCATGAAATGTGATTTTTTCCTCTCGGTCAATACTATGAACATTGTGGGATATGTGGCTGTACCTGTTTCTCTCACGTATCTATTTTTTCAACATGTGGTAGGTTAACTTATGGTTGCCACTGGAAACTAGTTTCAATTGTTGACAAGCCATGTTGGAGGTGGAATTAATATTTCTTATGAGCATTGCATCCTCACCATCTCGATGGTGCAAACTATGATGTTGTTTTTTCATTGGACATTTGATGTTTGTGTTCACTAGAAAGTGAGAAAATGTGATTGTGTTTTGCACGAACATTTTTTTTTAGGATGCGATATGTGAGTTTCTGTCTAGAAGGAAGGGTACCAATGTATTTTTTCTCTCACGTATGTCCCTTTTCAAGTTGTGATAAGTTAGTCTATGTTTTTTGTTTAAGGTCTGTATGACCTCATGACAACTGGGACGAGTTTCATTATGATTAAATAACATGCGATGCTTATGCAAATTTGATGCGGTTTGGGTGGCATGGACACTGAATCTTGAATTGGTAGCATTTCTTATACTACCAATGTATTTGTTTCTCTCACGTATGACCTTTTTCAAGTTGTGATAAGTTAGTCTACGTTTTTTGTTTAAGCTCTGTATGGCCTCATGACAACTGGGATGAGATTCATTCTCATTAAATAACATGCAACGCCTATGCATATTCGATGCGGTTTGGGTGGCATGGACAATGGACCCTGAACTGGTAGTATTTGTCATCAAAGGTTGATAATGGATATGTGGCGTATCTATTTTCAACGACACAATGCCAATTGTTCGATCGTAGTTTGAATCAATATAGTAGGAATGGACAGTACCATCTGACAGGGCCGACCAGACCTGGATATTTACTCTGAATATGATAGATAGCCATTGCAAAAAAAATCTACCACCCTCTACATTTCCTTTCTCATATGGAATTTCCATGTTTACAAGGTATTGTTGCCAACTTCCAATTATCAACATACTTTCTAGGAGATATAATAAAAGGTGTTGATGCAAGCCATTAAAATCCTGTGGGTTGCCGCCTATAATTGCATTGAAAAAGGATTGTACAGTGTGAAGCCGCAATGAGTTCACATCGAACTCTGTTGCTACCAAATAGCATATTGCTTTGAACATACTACCTCCACAACTAGATGCAATAGTTGTCACTATGTGTAATCCATGTGAGTGTATATGATGCATAATTCGTTTCCAATGCGATTGAAGGCCTTTGAAAATGAGGGACAAGTAAATATGAGGTCCTCCAATATTTCATATGGATAATTTTATATAGAGTAGTGGTTCATAATGACCACTGGCAGGATTGTCATCATGGAACAAGATGTAATATGGATCCCTAGATGCAGTTTTGTTGAATAATAGATATCTTGTTTTTCTTTTCAATGACCATATTCCAATTGATATATTCATCCACTTGGACAACCACCGTATACAAAATGTATCTCCCCAAATTCCCCTCTCATGTGTAGGCAAAGTTGAAGATGCATAAAACCGCGTCTTTGAAAAATATGTAGTGACATCATGTATTCCATGCAACTGGAAAAGAAAATCAGATGCCAATTCATATTGATATGACTCCAATGCCTCAACGTCTCCATTTTATAAACAACCCAAGAAATAATCTATCAATCCATTGCGCAGGTCGGTCGAGGAATAATGAAAATGCAATAGAACTTGAAATGCATCAAAGAGGCAATCTCCCACAATATACGAGAATGCATCCAATATAAAAGGCCCATTGCTATGCAATACTTGGTCAATGTTGTCATGTACAATGGAGTCTATATCTATTTCATAGCACTCAACATCCATTACTTGCTTCATCTCTTAAGTTGTGATTTTCAAGATGTTTCTTAGCTATATGTAGATAATATGCAAATAGGGGAAAAAAGAAAAATGAAAACTATAAGTCCAGAATTGCATACCAATTCCTCTATGTATCCTTCAACCTTCTTCCTGTCAAATTCAATCCCCCTAGTCACTACATCATATGAAAAACAAACAAACGTATAGTGAACCAAATAGAAGAGACAACACAAATGAAATAACACTATAAATTTCCTTAGCACAAAGACCGAGTATTCAAGGCATACTATTTTTGAACCTATTCCATGCATGCATCCTATAAGTGTTTCAGTGGCAGAAGATGCTTTGCAAGACACAAAGGACAATATAAACCCAACAAGTAAATGGGGTTTTTGATTCAGAGAATAAAAGCATGCCCTATCATAAGGTTCTGGCAGATGCTTGCTCCACAATGAAAACTCTAAATTCGTTTTGTAAACCCCTTTGCATCGCTATTTTAGAAAGAGCTATGGTACGATATCTAGGACATGGAAGTGGGAATATGTGATTGGAAGGGAACAACCTAGAAAAAATGCACCAAACATATGGTTTCCAGGAACATAAGATATGAGGAGAACATTTGATTTCCTTTTTTATATGCCACTGTGGCTGCAACAGATGTTGGTTCTGTGTCCAACATCGACATTCAAAGGGGAACAAGATGTTTTGGAAGGGAACAAACTCGGAAAAATGCACCAAACGTATGGTTTTCAGGACCCAAAAAAATGAGGAGAAAAATTCGATTTTCTTTTTTATATGTCATTATGGCAGCGATAGAGGTGGGTTTTGTGTCGAACATTGACGTTCAAGAACAAGGACAAGACAACAACACACCACTTTTTCTCTGCTCGTAGTAGTCACACAAAAAGATGTTCTGCAAGAGGATTTTGACTGAGGCATTCCTAGTATCGAAAATTTGTGCTTGCAAGCTGCAAATAGTAACAACAAATAAGGAACAACAATGAAACCATGGCACTCAAACTTACCTGTGAACGAGGAACGACAAAAGCGCAACTCCAAACCACACAAACTGCAACAACGGGTCCAACTGCGGATGTAGGACCCCAACCTTGCAAAGTTGAAGCAAACAAGAGAAAGCATCAAACAACAAACTGATGAACAAGCACCAAGAGGTACAACTGTAGCTGCAGGACCTCAACTTTGCAAAGTTGAATCAAACAACAATAAGAAGCATCCAACGAACCAATGAGCAAGCATCAACCGATGAACCAGTAATGTCGGCGAAGAACAATATTGCCCAAATTCACTGCAGACAAGACTGTATCCAAAAATCGGAGGAAATTATATTGTAACACGCCTGTTGAGTAAACATTTAAGGCTGTGAGGCCTATTAGGTAAACACTTAAGGCTATCAGAACCATCGAAGGGCCTCATGCTGTGCAAACATTTAAGAAAGAATGCAGTGTGGCTGGCCTATTTACATACGTAATAATGAAAATGCCTATCTAAGTACGTAATAATAAAGAAAATAATAATAATAATAATAACAATAGTTCGAACAATGGAGACTATGCAAAAAAAATTTACTCAAAGGAAAAAGTAATATGAATTCAACTAATAAAAAACTGACTATCCATGCTCAAAACTTTGGATACCTAAACATTTCAATATGAATATTACAACTAAAAAAAGACCGTAGATGATAAAATTTTTGGATATGCCAACATATAAAACATTGGGAATAGAGAAGCTGACAATAAGACCTCAAATCTATTATCCAATGAGATCATGACATATAAGGTTTTTTTTTATTATATAAAAAACAATGTTTTTAGTTTTCTAGTTCGAACAATAGAGATTATGCAAAAAAATGTAGTCAAACGACAAACTAATATGAAGTCAACGAATTATCGATCTCTATAGTCCCTCTATGCCTTCGACAGGGACTAATAAGGAAGGGTTCCATTTTTTATTTGAAAAATAAGAAGAAAAATTTCATGGGTATATATCTCTTCAAACAAAAAGTATAATGTGAAGGATATCATTGAGGAACACCATTAAAGAAGGTTATGCAAAAGTCAAAGTGATTAATCATTGAATTGCGTGATTTTTATTTTGAATTGCATTATTATTTAGAAAAAAAGGTTTAATATTTTGTGAATTTGGGTTTTTATTAGTTTGTCATCGTTGGAATTTGGTCATGCAATTTTTGCTAAAATTGCAATTTTGGTTTGATAAAATTTTTGTTTTTAATGCAAAAATGGATTCAACACACCCATATGCCATTATTGCAACCAGATTATGCAGTGTTAATATTTGATATTAACAATTCCATCAAATACAAAATGATTCTTGTTGGATTTCAATTTAAAATAACTATATTCCTTCACTTTATTTTGAGTGGTTGGAAAATGACAAATTCGTAAAACATTTAGAGTACAACATTATTTAGTAGTAGGTTGTTCTTCAAATAAAAAAGGACCAAAGTTAAGGAAGGACATTATTTCAAATCATTAAGTCTAAACAAGAATTAGATTAAGAGATATATCCATTTTCTAGTGGGATTTTTGTATTTTCATGTATCCACTTAGTATTAAGGAAGACAAAAGTATGAGTTTTTTTTATGAAAATAAAAAATGGATTTCAACATTGAGAAAGGAAGAAGACTTAATTCTTCTAGTTTTGTACCTCCAAATTAAATTAAAAATGGTTATTGAAGAAAAACCCGTCATCGTTGTTATTTACTTGGAAGAAAACAATAATTACATTAATCTTGAGTTGGTTAATCAATTACAAATATTTGAGACAATTATAATTGAGAAGCCATTTTTGGACCAAAAATGATATGAAGTAAAAGATCTACAAGTATCGATTGGTGATTATACATGTTCAAATCTCATTTCAGGGTATACTTTGTGTGAAAACATTGACATCATTTTAGGGTGGAGATGGATGGGAGCATCGAGAACTTTCACCTTGAATTTAAAAGAAAATATTTGAACTTTTCCCATAATAGGAAGAAGATAGCATTACAGGATTTTATAGTGAAATCATCCACAATAGTCCCCTCTTCATAAGATATAGATGTGGAAGATGCGACAATTCAACATGACAAGGAATTACCACAACAAAATTATAAATATTTAGAAGAAAAATTAAGAAATTTGAACAAAGTAATTGTGTACAAAGACAAAAATTGTTTAAACCCAAAGGAAATTGCACTACCAAGATGCAAAGGTCTTCCAACTTCAACAACAAATAAAAAAGATTCAACAACATAATAGTATCATAAAATATGCTCAAAACGAAGGGATTAAAAATATTAGTAAACAATTTTTAACAAGAATGAAGAAATTTCTTATTCGAGAAATCATAATAAAATATACTTACAGAAGTCAAGAAATTAAAGAATGAGAAGAAGACAACTAAAAATCAGGAAACAATTTGTTGACAAAAAAATATTAAGTAATCTAGTTGAATCAAGATTTTATGAGGTTAAAATGCAAATCATGGATAAGGAACCCTCCTCACCAAATCAATTTAAATGGAAAAACCTAGTGTGGTCACTATTGAAGTTTTAATAAATGAAGAAAATTTAATAATTGAGATCAATAAACAATTTGATGATGAGGCAACATCTATATATTCAATCATAGTTGAAGGTACATTGATTGCCATTGCTGAAGTTATACCTCAACAAAATTATTTTGACACACTAGTGAAGACTTAAACATGACCAATCATTGATTCCAATATAACAAAAGAAAGCTCAAATATTAGATCATATCCTCACACTAATCATCCGAGATAATGTTCATCGACAAATCATCATTTTCAATATTCAAAATATGATAGTCAATATGAGTATATTCCAAAGATCTAGAATTCAACTATAATCCAAAGATATGGCGATAATTACAAGTGAAATATTCCAAATACATATTAACATTTAAATCCTATCAAAGTCGACCTTAACTAAATAGATTCTTCTGTATTTTGACTATATTGTTCAAGGCTTTGACAATCTTTCCCTCTTATTTCCTCAACCACTTTGAAGACAAAGCTTGTCATGGTGGCTTTAATATACCTAAGGTATATTGCCACTAATTTTATAATGTAACTAGAATATATTATCACTAATATTATAATGTTATAAACTATTATTATGTAATAATAATTATATAATATTATAATGTTATAAACTATTATTATGTAATAATAGTCATAGAACATAATATACATATATCTTAATATTATAATATACCTAAAATATATTATTATTTATATTATGAACTATTACTAGCACAACAACTAAATAGCTGTTGGTGAATGCCTAAAGGGTGATAAGATGAAATGAATCCTTAAAAGAATATATTAAATTTTATTATTGATTAACAAATAAATGGTTGTACTTCATTTATCTGGTGTTAATATTTTAATTTCTGTTAATCACTTACGTGGCAATTAGTTAGCTATCAAAGTAATTTTTAAATATGATTAGGTAAATGTAAAAAAGTAAACACATAAACATATGTCTTTATAATAGCTAGGGAGTTAATGATTGAAATCACAACCATTTATTTTGTGTGACTACTAAGAATATTCCAACCATATTTAATCTTTGTTCATAGAAAATTTATTAAGCACTAAACCCCTATTAAATCTGCCCATTATCAATAAGTGTACACCTTTCAACATAATTATATAATATTATAATATTATAAACTATTATTATGTAATGATAGTCATATAATCATATAATATTATAAACTATTATTATCTAATAATAATAATTTAATATTATAAACTATTACTATGCAATAATAGTCGCAGGACATAATATACATATATATTGTACGATAAGTAAGTCTTTTTTCCAAAATATATGACTTATTACACCCGCGTATATTTATAAGCATGGCATTATAACTCGATAATATCAATCGTGATAAGTATGTATCTCTTTTATTGATGACTTTATGAATGCATCCTCAACGTTCACTTCACCATTCCAATCTAAAGAATATTTAATCTTCCAATTTGGCCCATATTTCATGGCCACGCGAGAATTCCGTCTCAACAGAGTTTAGATTTTAACCGAGTGGAGAAAATTCTTTGGGTTTGGATTCAAATTCCCATTTTTTTGTTTGTTGATATTTCAAGATAGATCTAATTTGAAATCTATAGGGGATAGCTCTTAGAATTACATTGAAGTAACAAATCCAAAGGTGTATCAATAATCTTGTTATCACATCTTCATGGAAGTAGTCTTGAATAAAGGCTTTTCAAAAGTTATATTTTTCTAAGATCTTCCTCCAAGTTATGGGATATGAATAGATTCCTTTTAAATTCAATATATCTCCTGTATATATGAGAACTTTGCAAAGAATTATCAATAATCCATTGCTTCCCTTTCATCAATCTATTTTTAATAGGTCTCAATTCTAACCTTGCAAAATGGAAAAACGAACCAAAACAAGTAGGATGGAAAATATTTATTCAAATCAATGATTAATAAGAAAAATAAACCTTATCACTTTTGAAACCAAAATGATTCCAAGGTCGATTCTTCTAGATACAAGAACTTCCAAGCCCTAGGAGACCTTTGAAAAGCATATCAAGGGAGTGGAGATATTTGTTCTAGTGCTAAACATGGGTGCACAACCCTCAACCCTAATGCATACAATAACCATCCTTGAATCGATGGATTTTTTTCAATCCCAAACAGAAGAAAGAAAGCAATAAATCATATAGAATAGAATAATATGGATTTTTTTCAATCCCAAACAGAAGAAAGAAAACAATAAATCATATAGAATAATATTCGTCAAATACCAGGTAAAGAAATCACATGCTAAATGCCTATAGCCAAATAACATAATATTTAAGATGAATTAAAAATTGACACATAAAAAGAAAAAAAACAATAACTAAATAATATAATATTTAACTAAATAATATAATATTTAAGATGAATCAAAAGTTGACACATAAAAAGAAAAAAACAATGAAAAGAACTCACCCTCAAATTTTGGAGTTCCCCCTCAAAATTACCGAGAAAACAAAGCTCTCACAACTCACCTCTCCTCACACGAGAAAGAAAATCCAACCAAAAGTGCAAGGAAAATGAGGCAATAAGTGGCATAACCATATGCATTTAGAGCATAACCATATGCATCTAGAGCTTGGTTTTTAGATATAAGAAATAAGAACATTGCTAGAGAGGCTCCCTATAGATCCCCTTTACATTAAAAGGTTTTGTAATTATTCCAAGATGTAGGTTAAGCATCTAGCCCTACTCAATGATATTCAAGAAAAAACATTGTTGCAAAGGATGCTAACACTTTGTATTATTATATTGAATTTTGTTGTATTATTATATTAAATTTTGTAAGCCTTGATGTACATGAAATATGCAACACTTTGCATTATCATATTAAAGTTCGTAAGCCTTGTTGTATAAGGAAAGATGCAACTCTTTTTAATTAAAAAATATTAATTATTATATTTAAAAAGAGAAAAGGGTCTTCATCAAAAGATAAAGCTCCTTCAATTATGTCAAAGTGATTGCATAGTGTTGGACGCAACACAACTGAATCGTTTCAACCCATAGAAATGTAATTAAGCCCATCCATTATAAAGAGGATAACATAAAAATTCATGAAGGTTGGAAAATTTCGAGTATTGAGTTTAAATTGACTCTTGTTTAGGATGTTCTTCCCCAAGACTTATTGTAAATGTATAGTGTAGCTAATAAATTAGAGAATCTTTTATATTTATGTTAATTTGTTTTCTTAAATTTGTCAAAATCATATCATAGGTTGTTAGCTTTTCAATACTTTGTCCTGATTCTTCTCCATAAATCAAATCATGATATCATATAATGATATATGATGATTGATTATAACAATTTAATATATTGCATTTTTCTAAAATTTAGAATCATATATCGTCTTCATCAATATATCTTAATTATATAAATGATGTTATAATTAACTTTCATAATTACATTGCAATGATTTAATAAAAAATATAAACGTTTTTTTCAAGGAAAACTCCACATGATGTTAGTTTTTATAGCTCAGGAGGTACTCCACGTGTTTTGTCTTGTATATGGAAGAAACCTTGCATTTGTACTACTAGGCACTTGACTTTGTCATAGACATTTTATAAAGTTGTAATAAAGTGACTCTTCTATTAAAGCGACTTTTTGTAAAGTGATCTTCTAATATTTTATTAAAGTGACTTTATGTCATAAAGTGGAAAATTGCTTTAGTAAATGTAAGTGATTTATTTTGGAGGGAATGAATCATGTCCCTTGACCTTGTAAAGGCAAGATTAGATCTTGGTCATTGGATTTAGGGATGGAGAAGGTGAAAAGTCATTTTCAGTTATAAGAGTAAGCGTAGGGTAGTGTGCAAGACAAGTCAAGAGATATTTGAGAGAGAGCTGGAAGGAAAGTGTATGCAACAGATTTGGCACAGATTCCAAGAGAATTTGGGTACAAATCCCAAGACAAATTTTTGTGAGAAGTTGTTGAAGTTTACTGCTAATTGGGAGGTCGTATTGTATGGATCTGTACAATAGGAAAGTGGGCACGATTTTTGAGGAAGGTTGTGGCATAGAAATCAATGAAGTTTGAGGGTTTTCTTGTTGTAGAACAACCTTACTAATCGGACTGTACAACAACAATTTCACACTGGTTTCGAGGTGTTGATTCTCAAGAGGGTCATATAGGTAGTATGGACTTTTGGGCACGATTTTCAAGGAAAATAAATTTTGGGACAATTGTGGGTGTTTGCAAGTATTTCTCTTGCTACCAAATGCATTACTACTGTAACTTTTGTACTTCTTGAAGCTGCTCATAAATCTCTCTTGGTGGGTTTCCCCAAACTAGGGTTTTCCCTAGCAGGTTGCCAAAATTCTAGGTGTGCACATGTGTTTTGTGACTATTGTTCATTGTTATTTTCCACTGCAATTTACTTAGTAATGTGTGTTTCTGCTTATGATATAGCTGAATGTGGGTTTCTACATTTCAGAGTTCATTTAAGACAAAAACATGTGTTTTCTAAGTGTTCGAAAAAAGTCCTATGTGAGTTAGTGATTTTGTTATTGATTTTCTACATGGTATCAGAGCATGTGCTTTGAGTTACAGTGAGCAGTGCTATTTTTGGTAGGGATTTGAAGGGGGAAACTTCGTTGTTTGTTTTCTATTGGATAATTGAGAGGAAAATGGCTGCTTTCATTAGATATGAGGACCAATTGGAAGGCATTTCCACCTACTTGCAATGAATATCCATAATGTCAGCTATTCTCAGAGAGAACAAGCTTTGGAGCTTTGTCAGCTCTTTAGTAGTTGTTCCACATCAGACCCTATTGCTTTGGATGTTCGTGAGGGAAAGGAAGCCAAAGCTCAGAAGCTTATTCTGGATGGAGTGAAGGACTCACTTATCCCACACTTAGTTGAGAAGAATATAACTTATGACACATGGGAGACACTAAAAAACTTGTATGAGGCGAAGAATGAGAACCAAAAGATGACCTTAAAGGAAAAACTACATGATACTAAGATGGCTAAGGTTGAGAGTGTGGCATCCTATCTTACCCAGGTAGCGCATGTGAAAGACGAGTTGGTTGTAGTTGGGTAGGTCATTTCAGATTCAAAGTTGGTGAGGATAGCCTTGAAAGGATTTACCAAGGAATGGGAAGTCTTCATGAAGTGTTTGGTGGGTCGGGAACATTTACCAGATTGGAGCAGACTATGGGATGATTTCACATAGGAGGAGGTCCGGGAAGGATCTCAGAGTAGTGGACAAAAGGGAGATGGAGCTGATGAAGAGAATGTTTCTCTTGCGACCAAGAGAAAAATTAAAAAGAAGGGGAGTTCTAGGAAATACTTGGGAAAAGTCAGATGTTTCATTTGAAACCAATATGGCCACCTTGCAAGCCAGTGTCTGGAGAAGAAGAAGAAGAGGAAGGAGAAGAAGAGGCTAGTTGCAACAAAAACAACAACAACAATAATAGAGTACTTTTCAGACAAGTTTGAAAATGAATTCTCATTGGTCACTCTCGTGTCAAGAGTACTGGATTTGTGGGTGAAAGTAGATGGATCATTGAAAGTGGAGCCTCTTGTCATAAGATAAGAATATGATGTATATTCCTCAGTATCACAGAGACAGGTCCAGACTGACTAGTTGAAAGTGAAGGGGGAATGGCACGAGCAGTACGTGGAGTTGGAAGGGTTAGATCCCAGCTCGAGTTTGGAGAACTCCTAGAGGTTGATGGAGTTCTTCTTGTTTTAGGGCCGAGGGTTAATCTACGCTCGGTGTTAGCCTTGGAAGATGTGGGATATGCAACATTGTTCAAGAGTGGACATGTCTTTATCTATAGAGAGGGAGTGGATTTGGTCGAGCCATAATTGATTGGTGATCAGGTTAATAGATTGTACATTGTGCAAGGATAGCCTACAGTTGGAGATTCAAAGTCGGATGAGGAGCAGGAGGCTCATGAGACTGCAATGGGCCCAAGGATTCAATATCAAAATCTGAGGGAAGACAATGAGTCTCTTGTTAGAACCGACAAGAGGCTCAATTGATGTGAGTGGACAGAAGCCTAGGGTGGTAGAGTGGATTCTCCTAGGAGCTCAAGGTGGTAGAGTGAATTCTCCTTGGAGCTCAAGGTTCATAGTGGTTTCCAGGAGGAGGTCTTCAGGTTTGAGTTTTGTGCAGGTGTTGAGGTTGGCTCAAGGTTAAGAGGGAGCTCTTACTGCGAATGGTGTAATGGACTTGAGGACAGGACCAGGCGATGGTGATGGAAGTGAATACATCCCTCGCTAAGAGGGAGTGTTATTTTTTATAGCTTAGGAGGTATTCCACATGTTTTTTCTTGTATGCATAAGTAACCTTGCATTTACACTGCTAGGCACTTGAATTTGTAATAGGCGTTTTATAAAGTTGTAATAAAGTGACTCTTTTATTAAAGTGAATTTTTATAAAGTGACCTTCTAATATTTTATCAAAGTGAATTTATGTCATAAAGTGAAAGATTACTTTAGTAAATGTAAGTGATTTGTTTTGGAGGGAATGAATCATGTCCCTTGATCTTGTAAAGGAAAGATTAGATATTGGCCATTGGATTTAGTGATGGGGAAGGTGAAAAATCATTTTTAGTTATAAGAGTATGCCTAGGGTAGTGTGCAAGACAAGTCAAGAGAGATTTGAGAGAGAGCTGGAAGGAAAGTGTATGCAGTAGATTTGGCATGGATTCCAAGAGAATTTGGGCACAAATCCCAAGACAATTTTTTGTGAGAAGTTGTTGAAGTTTACTGCCAAGTGGGAGGCCATACTATACATATCCATTCAGGCTAGACAACAAGAAAGTGGTCATGAATTTAGAGGTAGCTTATGGCACGGAAATGAAGGTAGTTTGAGGGTTTTTCTTGCTACAAAAAAACCTTACTGATCATAATGTACAACAACTGTTTGGCACTATTTTCGAGGTGTTGATTCTCAGTAGGGCCGTACAGGCAATACAAAGTTTTAGGCACAATTTTCACGGCAGATAATTTTTGGGACAATTGTGGGTGTCAATAAGTGTTTCTCTTGCTACCAAATGCATTACTTTTGTAACTTTTGTACTTCCTAAAGCTGCTAATAAATCTCTCTTGGTGGGTTTCCCCAAACTGGGCTTTTCCCTAGCTGGTTGCCAAAATTCTGGGTGTGCACATGTCTTTTGTGATTGTTGTTCATTGTTATTTTCTACTGCATTTTACTTAGTAATGTGTGTTTCTGCTTATGATATAGTTGAATGTGGGTTATTACATATCAGAGTTCATTTAAGACAAAAATATCTGTTTGGTAAGTGTTTGACAAAAGTCATATGTGAGTTAGTTCTTTTGTTACTGATTTTCTGCATGGTATCAGAGCAGGTGCTCTGAGTTACAATGAGCAGTGCTATTTTTGGCAGGGATTTGAAGGGGGAAACTTGGTTGTTTGTTTTCTATTGTAAAGTTGAGAGGAAAATGGATTCTTGCATCAGATATGAGAACCGGTTGGAAGGGATTTCTAGCTACTTGCAATGGAAAGTCAGAATGTCGGCTATTCTTAGGGAGAAAAAACTTTGGATCTTTGTAAGATCTTTAGTAGTTGTTCCCACATCAAACCATATTTCTTTGGTTATTCATGAGGGTAAGGAAGCCAAAGCTCAGAGGATTATTATGGATGGAGTGAAGGACTCACTTATCCCACACTTAGCTGAGAAGAATACAACTTATGACATGTGGGAGACACTGAAAAACTTGTATGAGGCAAAGAATGAGAACTGAAAGATGGCCTTAAAGGAAAATATGCATGGTACTAAGATGGATAAGGGTGAGAGTGTCACATCTTATATTACCTGGGTAACACATGTGAAAGATGAGTTAGTTGCAGTTGGGTAGGTCATTTCAGATTCAGAGTTGATGAGGATAGCCTTGAAAGGATTTACCAAGGAATGGGAAGTCTTCAGGAATTTTTAGGTGGGTCGGGAAAATTTACCAGACTGGAGCAGACTATGGGATGATTTCACTCAGGAGGAGACCTAGGAAGGATCTCAGAGCAGTGGACAGAAGGGAGATGGAGCCGATGAAGAGAATGTTTCTCTTGCGACAAAGAGCAAAAGTAAAAAGCAGGGGAGTTTCAGGAAATACTTAGGAAAAGTCAGTTGTTTCATTTGGAACCAGTATGACCACCTTGCAGGCTAGTGTCTAGAGAATAAGAAGAAGATGAAGGAGAAGGAGACACTAGTTGTAATGACAAGAGAAACAATAGAGTACTTTTCCAACAAGTTTGAAAAGGAATTCTCATTGGTCACTCTCATGTCAAGTGTTTGGAGTAATAATTTGTGCATGACAATAGATGGATCATTGAATGTGGAGCCTCATTCCATATGACATGAATATGACGTATATTCCTCAGTATGACAGAGACAAGTCCAAACCGGCTAGTTTAAAGTGAAGGGGGAATGTCATGAGAAGTACATGGAGTTTGAACGGCTAGATTCCTGCTCGAGTTTGGAGAACTCCTAGAGGTTGATGGAGTTCTATTTTTTCTAGGGCTGAGGGTTAACCTACGCTCAGTGTCAGCCTTGGAATATGCGGGATATGTGACATTGTTCAAGAGTGGACATGTCTTTATCTATAGAGAGTGAGAGGATTTGGTCGAGCCACAATTGATTGGTGATCGGGTTGATAGGTTGTACATTGTGCGAGGACAACCTACAGTTGGAGATTCAAAGTCGGATGAGGAGCAAGAGGCTCATGAGACTGTAATGGGCCCAAGGATTCAGTCTTGAAATCCAAGGGAAGAGAGGTATTCTCTTCTGAGCACTGGTAGGAGTTGTTGATGATTGCAACTATAGGAGACATCCTCCAGATTACAAACTTGTGAAATGTGGAATATAACAGTTATGTGAAGCCTTTCGCTTAGCTTACAAACCTGAGAGAAATACCCTAAGAAGGGTTCATGGTTATAGCCTGGGACAGAGATAGGAACGTAGAGATGACCTCCTTTATGACATGAGAGAGAAGAACTTTAGATGATTATCCGGTAGAAAAGAGATCTGTTGAGTTAGGATGTGCCTGTGGTTGAGCACAAGGTGAATGTAGGAAATCCCAAAAGAGCTGGGCACATCATCATGTGAAAATAAATGAAGATGATGTGATGGAATCCTATGAGTTGTAGAGTTAACGAGAAGACTCCAGATGATTCTCTTATTGGTGGTAGTGGGAAAGCAGATCTGTAGAGTGGACGTGCCTGTGGACGAGCACAAGTGAACGTGTGAAGATCTAGTTCATCTGTATAATGCAGTGAATCAGATCTATGGAATCCCTATGGATGTTCCCCTAGTGGATGAGCACTAGTGGTTGTATCATATCCTTTGCTATATATTGTTCAAGAGTCAGAACTACCTGTAACCCTAGTTATTATGTAAAGGGTACAAGTCGGCCCTATGTTAATATGTTTAATATAAATAAGATAATTAATAATGTGAATATTAATTATGATAATAAATAATAATAATAAGTATATTTGACTTAGAGAGGTCGGCCCTGTTGTGCCAATAGACGCCCCTGTTAATTGGTCAAATTCTAATATAAGTGGGAAATGATTCTCCATTGTAGAATCATATCCTTCTTGTATGTTTTGGAAATTTCAGCTAATACTTCTCTTTGGAAAAGGTGCACACCTCTCTTGGGCGCTAGTCTTCTAGGGCTTAAGCACTCTATTGTGTGCTAATTCATTATTGGTGGTGAAAGGTATTTCTCTTGAAGAATATAGCAAAGGATTTGGCTGGGTTTTCCTCCCTTGTTTGAGAAGGGTTTCCCAGGATATATCTTGTGTTTTTCTGCATGGTGTTTCTTCTTGTGATCTTAGTTGCTGCAACATTCTTGTTTATGGTTAATACATGATGAAATTGAAATGAACTACATGATTAAAATAGCTTATGGAAAATAAACATGGTATCAGAGCATAGGTCTTGAATATCCCATTGTAAAAGATTTCTCCATATCTTTTACTCTCTCATTTGCAGAAACCGTATGACCCTCCTAGGGTTTCCAGAAAATCCGTACGACCTCCTTTTCAAAGAAGTTTCACCACTCAAAACTTGGACGCTTGGGATGAAAAATACTTAGAAGGGTACGATCTCCTTCAATGTACCTCCAACAAGTCTCATAACTAAATTTCATGCATTTTCAAAATTTTGACCCTAAGGGTTTATAGGGTTTCGTCAAAATTCTGCAGAAAATTCTGAATCATATTTCTGAGAGTTTCTTGAAGAAGATATCATATTTAAAGGCTTATTGTTGGCAGTCATAAGCCCAACAAAACCTAAAAGTGCTATCCTAGCCTAGCCGTTAGGTTTTCTATCCTAGTTGACAAGGGTTTGTGAAGATGAGCAATTTCATGATGGGAAGCAAGCTCAACACAAGAATCCAAAGCAATGAAGACATCAACATCTCAACACTCTTAGGTATGGTTCCTCTCAATGAAAATAATTGGCTAATTGACAGTGGTACCTCTAGGCACATGGCTAGTATTAGAAATCATTTAACACACTTCATTGAAAAAGAGACACATCTACACGTTGTCCTTGGAGATGATGCTAGATATAGCGTGGGAGGAGTTGGAACCTCCACCTTCCAACTAGATTTAGATATGCAACTCAAACTGGAAGGCATTCTATATGTACCAGGAATGAAGAGAAACCTTGTCTCTATTTCAACACTTGAAGACAAAGGTTACAAAATTACTTTCTCAGAAGGAAGAGTCATTGCATGGCACAAAGACTCTTATATCATCTCTTCTAAAGTAATTGATGTTAGAGATAACAACTTATACAAGTTTACCACCAAAGATCCAGATCCAGCATGAAGGAATTTGCAAAGGTTGTTCCCTTGGTAAAAATGTTAAAGGATCCTTTCCCAACAATGACAACAGATCCAAGTAAATCTTGGACTTGATTCATTCAGATGTGTGTGGGCCAATGACCGTTGCATCATTAAATGAGTACTTGTACTATGTACTATTCATATATGACCACTCCAGGAAAACTTGGATCTACTTCTTGAAGAACAAGGATGGAGTCCTTGCCAAATTCCAAGAATTCAAAGCTCAGGTTGAAAACTTGACTGGAAGATAAATCAAAGTATTGATATTAGACAATGGAGGAGAATACACCTCAAAAGAATTCATCAATTTTTGTATTGAAGCAGGGATCAAGAGGGAGCTCACAGTTCTGTACAACCCTCAACAAAATGGGGTTGCTGAAAAGAAGAACAAAACCATCATTGAAGCAACTAAGGAAATGATACATGATCAGAGTCTACCCATGAATCTATGGGCAGAAGCATGTATGCTTGCAGTATATGTTCAAAACCATAGCCCTCATTAGATCCTAAAGAAAATTACTCCAGAAGAAGCATTCACCAAATTGAAACCTAAGATCAGACACTTCAAAATATTTGGATGTCCAATGTACCTTCATGTACCCAAAAAAAAGAGATCCAAACTAGAACCTTCAGGAAGATAAGGTACATTTGTAAGATACAATGAATCCTCAAAAGCGTATTGAATCTACATCCCAGGACAAAGACAAATTGAAGTAAGTAGAGATGTTACTTTTGAAGAAGAAGTAGCCTTCCAAAAATCCAGAGAATCTTAGATGGAAATGGATGGTGAAACAATACCTCTTTCTCATTCAACAGTTCAGAGGGAGACATATATTGTTCCAGATGATCCAACAACACTAGTTGATCTAGTTCCTCCAGCAGATTTGGTTTTCCCAAGAAATATACCTAGAGACATCACTGTTTGACATAAAAGACCTGCTTGGGCACACCAAACATTAGAAGAAGAAAAAAGACATAAAGCTCCACAAGGAGCAATTAGAGAAAGTAAGAGGCCCAAGAGATTCTCTAGCTAATTTTCAGCTATGACCCACATTATTGATTCAAAACCAACCTGTCATGGAGAAGCCTCAAGTGAACAAGTATGGAAAGATGTCATGACTGAAGAATATCAATCTATACTAAAGAATTATGTATGGGATGTTGTCCCAAGACCAGAAGGGAAGTCTGTAGTAACTTCCAAATGGATTTACAAAATCAAACATGCTGCTGATGGAAGCATTGAAAATTATAAAGCAAGATTCATGGCCATAGGGTTCTCACAAATAGAGGGAGTTGACTATGACAAGACTTTTGCACCAGTATCCATATATACCTCCATTTGATCCATCATTGCACTAGCTGCTTCCATGGGCTTTAAGCTACATCAGATGGATGTAAAGACAACTTTTATCAATGACAAAATTGAGGAACAAGTCTATATTGAAAAACCAGAAGGTTTCATTGTACACAATGAAAAATATTATGTTTGTAGATTGAAGAAGGCTATGTACAGCCTAAAACAAGCCCCACGTGCTTGGTACAAGAAAATGGATGGTTTCTTGATGAGTTTGGGTTTTAACAAAAGCTCAGCCGACCCAAAATTATATTATAACATTAATGGGAATGAATGCTTGATCCTAGTTCTATATGTGGATGATCTTTTCATCACTGGCTCATAAAGACTCATTGCTGAATGCAAACATGCATTAACTGCCAAATTTGAAATGAAGGATTTGGGCCAAATGCATTACTTCTTGGGACTAGAAGTATGGCAAAGATCAGAAAAAATTTACTAAGTCAAAGAAAATATACCTTGGAGATTCTGAAAAGATTCCAAATGACATACTGTAAATCCATGACAAATCCAATGGTAATGGACTTGAAGAAGATGAATGATACTGATTCAGGAGACGTAGATCCACATTTATATAGACAACTTATTGGATCCTTGATGTATCTGGTTAACACTAGACCAAACATTTGCTATGCAGTAAATATGCTTAGCTAGTTTATGAGCCAACCAAAACAGACACATTGGATAGCTGCAAAACACGTATTGAGATACTTACAAGGCACAATTGGTTATGGCCTAAGATATGCAACAAATGTGGACCTAAGCTTGGAAGGGTATGCTGATACAGACTGGGAAGGAAGTGAAGTAGACAGAAAAAACACCTCAGGTAACTACTTCACCCTAGGTTCAGCCATGGTTTCATGGTGCAACAGAAAACAAATCTCTATGGATTTGAGTACAACAGAGGCATAATACATTGCACTAAGCGTGGCAATTCATGAAGTTGTATGGCTTCATAAAATTTTGACAGACTTGTTTGATCATGAGATGGATTCAATTATCATTCATTGTGACAACCAGAGCTATGTGAAGCTCTCAGAGAACCCAATATTTCATGACAAATCAAAACATATTGAAATCAAGTACCACTATATCAAAGACATGGTACAGAGGAAGACAGTTCATGTTCAATATCTTTCCACCCATGAACAAATTGCTGATATCTTCACTAAACCACTTGCCAAGACAGAGTTCGAGTATTTTCGTGAGAAGATTGGCTTGATGGAGAATGGCTCCCTAACCGAGAGGGAGTGTTGATGGATGCAACTATATGAGACATCCTCCATCTTACAAACCTGTGAGATGTGGAATATAGCAGCTATGTGAAGCCTTTCTCTCAGCTTACAAACCTGAGAGAAAGCCCCTAAAAAGGGTTCGTGGTTCCAGCCTGGGACATAGCTAGGAATGTAGAGATGACCTCCTCCATGATGTGAGAGAGAAGAAATCCGGATGATTATTCGGTGAAAAAGTGATATGTTGAGTTAGGATGTGCCTGTGGCTGAGCACAAGGTGAACGTGGGAAATCCCAAAAGAGCTGGGCACATCATCATGTGAAAATAAATGAAGATGATGTGATGGCCTCCTCTGAGCAACAAAGTTGACGAGAAGACTCCAGATGATTCTCTTGTTGGTGGCAGTGGGAAAGCAGATCTGTAGAGTGGACGAGCACAAGTGAATGTGTGAAGATATGGTTCATTTGTGTAATGCAGTGAATCAGAGATATGGCATCCCTATGGATGTGCCCCTAGTGGATGAGCACTAGTGTGTGTATCAGATCCTTTGCTATATATTGTTCAAGAGTCAAACCTACCTATAACCCTAGTTATTATGTAAAGGGTACATGTCGACCCTATGTTAATATGATTAATATAAATAAGATAATTAATAATGTGAATATTAATCATGATAACAAATAATAATAATAAGTATATTTGACTTAGAGAGGTTGGCCCTGTTGTGCCAATATACGCCCTTGTTAATTGGTCAAAGTCTAATATAAGTAGGATATGATTCTCCATTGTAGAACAACATCCTTCTTGTATGTTTTGGAAATTTCAGCAAGTACTTCTCTTTGGCAAAGGTGTGCACCTCTCTTGGGTGCTAGTGTTCTAAGGCTTAAGCACCCTCTTGTGTGTTAAGTCATTCTCGGTAGTGAAAGGTCTTTTTCTTGAAGAATATAGCAAAGGATTTGGATAGTTTTTTCTCCCTTTTTTGAGAAGGGTTTCCTAGGATATATCTTGTGTTCTTGTGCATGGTGTTTCTTCTTGTGATCTTAGTTGTTGCAACATTCTTGTTTATGGTTAAGACATGATGAAATTGAAATGAAATACATGATTAACCTAGCTTATGGAAAATCAACAGGAGGCTCAACTGATGTGAGTGGACATAAGCTCAAGGTGGGAGAGTGGATTCTCCTAGGAGCTCTGGGTTCAGAGTGGTTGCCAGGAGGAGGTCTTTAGGTTCGAGTTATATGTAGGTGTTGAGGTTGGCTCAAGGTTCAGAGGGAGCTCCTACTGTGAACGATGTCATGGACTTGAGGACATGACCATGTGATGGTGATAGAAGTGAGTACATCCCTCTCTAAGAGGGAGTGTTATGTTTTATAGCTCTAGAGGTACTCCGCATGCTTTTTCTTGTATGAAAAAGTAACCTTGCATTTGGACTACTAGGCACTTGACTTTGTAATAGGTGTTTTATAAAGTTGTAATAAAGTGACTCTTTTATTAAAGTGAATTTTTGTAAAGTGACCTTCTAATATTTTATCAAAGTGACTTTATATCATAAAGTGCACTTATGTCATAAAATGGAAAATTACTTTAGTAAATGTAAGTGATTTATTTGGGAGGGAATGAATCATGTACCTTGATCTTGTAAAGGAAAGATTAGATCTTGGCCATTAGATTTAGGGATGGGGAAGGTGAAAAGTCATTTTTAGTCATGAGAGTAAGCCTAGGGTAGTGTGCAAGACAAGTCAAGAGAGATTTGAGAGAGACCTAGAAGGAACGTGTATGCAGTAGATTTGGCATGGATTCCAAGAGAATTTGGGCACAAATCCCAAGAAAAATTTCTATGAGAATTTGCTGAAGTTTACTGTTGAGTGGGAGGCCACATTTTACAGATCCGATTAGGCCATACAACAGGAAAGTGGGCATGATTTTTGAGGCAGCTTGTGGCACGAAAATCAAGGTAGTTTGAGGGTTTTTCTTGCTGCAGAAAAACCTTACTAATCAGAATGTACAACAATAGTTTGGAACTATTTTCAAGGTGTTGATTCTTAGCAGGATCGTATAGGAAGTACATAATTTTGGGCAAAATTTTCAAGTCAAATAATTTTTGGGACAATTGTGGGTGTCTATAAGTGTTTCTCTTACTTCCAAATGCATTACTGTTGTAACTTTTGTACTTCCTAAAGCTGTTAATAAATGTCTCTTGGTGGGTGTCCCCAAACTAGGGTTTTCCCTCGCTGGTTGCCAAAATTATGGGTGTGCACATGTGTTTTGTGAATGTCGTTCATTGTTATTGTCCACTGCATTTTACTTAGTAATGTGTGTTTCTTCTTATGATATAGATGAATGTGGGTTATTACATATCAAAGTTCATTTAAGACGGAAATATGTGCTTGGTAAGTGTTTGACAAAAGTCCTATGTGAGTTAGTTCTTTTGTTGCTGATTTTCTAGATGGTATTAGAACATGTGCTATGAGTTACAATGAGAAGTGCTATCTTTGGAAGGGATTTGAAGGGGGAAACTTGGTTGTTTATTTTATATAGGGAAGTTGAGAGGAAAATGGATTCTTGCATCAGATATGAGGACCGATTGGAAGGGATTTCCAACTACTTGCAATGGAAATTTGGATCTTTGTCAGCTATGTAGTAGTTGTTCCCACATAAAACCCTATTGCTCTGGATGTTCATGAGGGTAAGAAAGCCAAAGCTCAGGGGTTTATTATGGATGGAGTGAAGGACTCACTTATCTCACACTTAGCTGAGAAGAAGACAACTTATGGCATGTGGGAGACACTGAAAAACTTGTAGGAGGCAAAGAATGAGAACCAAAAGATGGACTTAAAGGATAAGCTGCATGATACTAAGATGGTTAAGGGTGAGAGTGTGGCATATTATCTTATCCAAGTAGAACATGTGAAAGATGAGTTGTTTGCAATTTGGGAGGTCATTTCAGATTCATAGATGGTGAGGATAGCCTTGAAAGGATTCACCAAGGAATGAGATGTCTTCATGAAGTGTGTGGTGGGTTAGGAAAATTTACCAGACTAGAGCCGACCATGGGAGGATTTCACTCAGGAGGAGATCCGAGAAGGATCTCAGAGTAGTTGACATAAGGGAGATGGAGATGATGAAAAGAATGTTGCTCTTGAGATAGAGAGAAAAAGTAAAAAGTAGGGGAGTTCGAGGAAAGAATTGAGAAAAGTAAGATGTTTCATTTGCAACCAATATGTCCACCTTGCAACCCAGTGTCCAGAGAAGAAGAAGAAGAGGACGGAGAAGGAGGGGCCAGTTGTAGCGACAACAATAGTAGATGACTTTTCAGACAAGTTTGAAAAGGAATTCTCATTGGTCGCTATCGTGTTAAGTGTCGGGAGTACTGGATTTGTGTGTGACAACAGATGGATCACTGACAATGGAGCCTCTTGTCACATGACATAAATATGGCTTATATTCCTCAGTATCACAGAGACAGGTCCAGAACGACTACTTGAAAGTAAAGGGGGAATGACACAAGAAATATGTGGAGTTGGAAGGGTCAGATTCCAACTCGAGTTTGGATAACTCCTAGAGGGATAAGGGTTAACCTAATTTTGGTGTCATCCTTGGAAGATGCAGGATATGTAACATTATTCGAGATTGGACATGTGTCTTTATCTACACAGAGGGAGCGGATTCAGTCAAGCCATAATTGATTGGTGATCGGGTTGATAGGTTGTACAATGTGTGAGGACAACCTACAATTAGATATTTAGAGTTAGATAAGGAGTAGGAGGCTCATAAGACTGCAGTGGGCCCAAGGATTTAGTCTCAAAATTCGAGGGAAGAGAGGGTTTCTCTTCTAAGAACCGACATGAGGCTCAACTGATGTGAGTGGACAAAATATCAGGGTGGGAGAGTGTATTTTCCTAGGAGCTCAGGGTCCAGAGTGGTTTCGAGGAGGAGGTATTCCAGTTCGAGTTCTATGCAGGTGTTGAGGTTGGCTCTAGGTTCATAGGGAGATCCTACTACGAACAATGTGATGGACTTAAGGACAAGAATAGGTGATGGTGATGGCAGTGAGTACATCCCTCGCTAAGAGGGAGTGTTAGCTTTTATAGCTCAGAAGGTAATCCACATATTTTGTCTTGTATGTAGAAGTAACCTTGCATTTGCACTACTAGGCACTTGACTTTGTAATAGGCATTTTATAAAGTTGTAATAAAGTGACTCTTTTATGAAAGTGACTTTTTGTAAAGTGACCTTCTAATATTTTGTTAAAGTGACTTTATGTCATAAAATGCACTTATGTCATAAAGTGGAAAATTACTTTAGTAAATGTAAGTGATTTATTTTGGAGGGATCGAATCATGTCCCTTGATCTTGTAAAGGCAAGATTAGATCTTGGCCATTGGACTTAGGGATGGGGAAGGTGAAAAATCATTTTAAGTTATAAGAGTAAGCCCAGGGTATTTTCCAAGACAAGTCAAGAGAGATTTGAGAGAGAGCTAGAAGGAAAGTGTATGCAATAGATTTGGGACGAATTCCAAGAGAAATTGGGCACAAATCCCAAGACAAATTTATGCGAGAAGTTGCTAAAGTTTACTACTAAGTGGGAGGCCATACTATATAGATCCGTACAAGTCGTACAACAAGAAAGTGGACACAATTTTCGAGGTAGCTTGTGGCGTATAAATTGAGGAACTTTGAGGGTTTTTCTTGTTGTAGAACAACCTTACTGATCAGACTGTACAACAACAATTTGGAACTATTTTCGAGGTGTTGATTCTCAGTAGGGTCGTACATGTAATATAGACTTTTGGGCATGATTTTCAAGGCAGATAATTATTGGCTCCGCCATGGAGCCTAAGGAGGTGATCGGTCCAATTGGAGAAGGGCTCGAGAGGTCAAGATCTGGCCTAGTTTGCATCAAGAGATTGTCCGTTAAGGATGGATCCTTTGTGTATAGTTGATTGACGACGCAAATTGATGCTTTGGGAGAGGAGAAAATCTCTGACTTTGACAACAAATCGTCAGAGTAATCTACCAGGGAATCGTAGTTGCCCATTTGTCAATATAGGCGACTCCATGTAGTGAATAAATGGTCCTCGGTCTAGTGTTTTGTAGTGTGACAAGGCAAGCCACCATTCCTAGGGTTCTCCATTATGACACTAAATATGAAAATCAATGAAAAACCCAAGTTTATTATGATACTAAATATGAAAATAGAAAAAAAAAACAACTTTGAAAACTCACAATAAAAAAATCTAGCTCATGCTTTTTTTCTTTATATTCTTTACCTCAATCCACCTTAAAAATAATTTCAAATTTCAAATTTTAAATTAGACAATTCATTATCAACTCTTTTAATGAAATTAAAATAATTCAATTTATGTATCTCTTTATACAATATTAAAACTAGAGTAATTAAATTTATAAAATCTCTTCATATATTAACAACTTTTGTACTTCTACATATATTAACAACTTTCAATTAAAATAATTAAGTTTATGAATCTTTTTATACAATATTGAAACTAGAAATTAGAGTAATTAAATTCATGAAATCTCTTCATATATTAACAACTTTTGTACTTCTGGATATATTAACAACTTTAGTACTTTTTATGAGACATTATATATTATTGACTTTATTTTCCTTATATTCCTTTTAACCATTCAACTCAATTAAAATTAAAATTAAAATTATATATATATATATATATATATATATATATATTAAATGTATATTTTATTTTATTAATTTAATTTTAATTTTAATTTTAATTTATGTATAATATGTTTTTAAATTATTGTTAGATTCTCAGTTCTTTCAACCATTTAACTTAATTAAAATAAAAAATATATTTTATAAATTAAATTTGTTATTTTATTGTATTAGTTAAATTTTTATTTTTTTTAATATATATAATATTTGATTTTTTTATTTCAAATTGGAGGAGTTGGAGGAATATGTTATTTACAATATAAATATACATTTTTATTTAAAAATTATATATATATATATATATATATATATATATATATATATATATATATATATTAATTTTTTTTTGATATTTAAAACATTTGAATGATGAGTAGAGTAGGAGGGAGATGTGCAATTTGTTCTATGCTTAACATGGAGTTAAGACACAAGTGCATTCATCTTAACTCAAGATTTATTAGTTAGAATTTTGTAACATTATTTTACATACAAAATAACTCAAAAAACAAACTTTTAATACATATATTGTCATCTATAATATTCAATTTTTGCTAAAAATGTATGACTATTGATTAAAACACTCCATTATGTAAAATCATTACTTTAAAAAAGATAATACTCAATTTCCATTAAGTATCAATTTCCATTAAGTATTTGCATTTCATCTTGAGCAACTAGTAAGTATTGAAAATAGCTTCACACTTTGCAGGGTGATGAGATCTTTGAATTCAAACAGATTTTGAGAGATTGAAGGGTGATGAGATCTTTGAATTCAAACAGATTTTGAGAGATTGAAGATACATAGTAAACCTTCCTTCACCTCAACTTGTGAAGGTACATAGTAAACCTTCCCTCACCTCAACTTACTCTCAACTTCTTCATACTTACTAAATCTTTTGTCAAATTATCTTAAAGAAACATCCTTATTTCATCCAAATTTTATTGTTAATTTTAACTTTCTTATTTTTATTTTTTTAAGAACAATTTCACAGTAAACTTTTTCCTATAATCTTTAATTTCATTTTGTCCAATTATATTAAAGAAACAGGAACATCCTTATTTCATTTAGATTTTACTGTTAATTTTATAAATATCCCGAAAGACTGACACCATTTTTACTTTCGATATACGATCATTGAGTTAATCTTTTAAGCCAATATAGAGTATCATTTTAGGTTAAGTTTCTACTAAGTATGAGCTCCACTGCCTTCATGGCTATAAGTTACCGAATGAATTTGTGCTTCACAAAGACAATTGGGCATTAGATTATATCATCTTCTGTTCTTGAATTCCCATATCTTGATAGGCAAAATAGGTATCAAGAGTTAAAGAAGCTCAACTGTACTGTTCCATCTCTTAACCCCCTCAAGAAAAATCAGGATCAAACCGAAACATTTAGTTGAATGATCGATGATCAATTCAGGTTGATATCTTCAACTAAAGTTATTTCAAACTAAAGTTATCTCCTAAAGTTATTTTAATTTGTCAATTTTTTTTCTCATCATAGTGAGAAAATCTATAATAGTTTAGTTATTAATTAGTAGTGGGATTGTTATCATTGGCTGTTATCTGTGAATGTAGGTTGACTCATCACAGTTATTCAAGGAAAACCATACCACCTAAAATAACCTTTGGGTGGTTATTCATAATGGGGTAGGCTTTCACTCCTCCCAAATAACCTGTTAACCTATTTCTTGTCCCACAAACAAAAAAAATCCCATACACCAATTTGATGTCTCACTTGATGATGGCTTTTAAAATTAAATTATTATTATTATTAATATTATAAAAAAATATAAACTGTTACAACCTTGTTGTTATATTGCAATTACTAATCAGTTAGACTAGAGGGCACTAAAACGCTTCAATACATTGTGTCTTGTGTTATTGGTAAAAAAACAGAAGAGAAAATACCACCCTCATTTTTCATTGGGTAGAATGAGGAGTTACAGTGGAATACTAACCTTCTTGTTATATTGCAATTCCTGGTCAGGTAGACTAGAGGGCACTGGAACTCTTCAATGCATTGTGTTTGCAGGATCATCCGTGTATTTATTGTAGTGTTATTATTTGCAGGTTCATCCGTGTAATTGTTGTCGGGCCAATAACAGTGTGTATGTAGTACTAAATCTTATTGTCAACCTTGATTTGTATTGTAGTTATCAGAGTGGAGGAGTTCGTTGAAACTTATATGATATTGTGAAGAGTGGGAAACTTGTATGATGAACCTGGTAAAGAGAAGAAAACTTTCTCTGATTTTGAAGGCATGGAGGAATAGAAAACTTGGGATTCGTATTCGTAATGGGTGTTCGCTAACTGCCCTCGTTGCTCTGAGGAGGAGAAATTCGATGTCAACATGGCACCCCGCCCACTTATCTGCCAGCTCGGACGATGACTGCGACGAGGAGAACGCATCTCCAACGACTCCCCGTGGCCACCTTGCTGTCTACGTGGGGCAGGAACGCCAACGCTTCGTCATTAAAACGGAGTACCTTCATCACCCTGTGTTCAAAAAACTGCTGGAGGAGGCAGAGAAAGAGTATGGATTCGAGAATGAAGGGCCTCTTGCGTTGCCGTGTCAAGTAGCGTTTTTCCACAGGATTCTGTTGATGCTGCAGGGTCAGGAGAATGAGAAATGCAATCCTGCAATGGATTGCCCAGTCAATCTTAATTATACTCAGCATTCCGAGATTTTCTAGCACTTGGTACGAACGTTGTTGCTCTTGATATATGCAATGCATTGTACTTATACACGTGATGTAAATATTGAAGACCAACTCATGTCCATTCAGATGAAACATATTGTTTACTATTTCATTTCAACTTCAATAATTCAATAGTTTCCTCATTATTGTTTGTTTGAATTTAAGGTTCACATTATTGTTAGTCCCTGCACTAGGCATAGAGGGACTATAGTGATTGATAATTACATATTAGTTTGTCCTTTGACCGGAAATATTTGCACAATACCTATTGTTGGAGCTGTTAGTCTCTAATTTTGTCTATGTTTAAGTAAGAAACCCTTGTCCTAAACCCTCTTTACCCATCTCTCATTTTCCGTTTTCAGCTGTTTTCATTTTTTTTTAGATTTTGGATATTTAATGATTTGCATTAAAATTTTTGATGATTTATTTGAGTTTTGATTATGAAAAACATTGTTTAAACTAGAGGTGTCTCCTTTATGCTGTTGGAATTTTCAAATTTCAAGTTGTCAAACGCACTACGAGAATAAGCCTATTCCCGTAGTGCCAAATAATCATGCCATAACGTGCGCCTGCTATCCCGATTTAGTTATGATAACAAGATCATAATGTGCACATGCTATCCCGATTTAGTTATGATAACAAGATCATGAGTTAAGAGTTCGTGTGTTCCCACGAGAATTTGGTAATCATTTCTAAATCCAACAAGTTCAGAACATAATCGCTATACACGTGCACAGGGTTCATTTCAAAATCCCCTGTTATTTAATGATTATTAAGTGATTGGTTCGAGTTGTTTTAAGTTCAACCTTGCAGGGAGAAATATAGGTATACATTCAAAGCAACATGCATATATCAACAATTGCAGGAAGGGAATTTGGAACACGAGGGTGTTAGTTGCAGATTTGAGTTTAAATGGCACCAAAGCAGAGCAGACAAGTTGCCAGAATCGAACCAAAAGGTGCCGAACTCCTTGAAGCCTACCCTCAGATGGCTTAAAGATTTAGAGACGCCGGGTGGTTTGAGTTCCTCACTACATTTCAAGGATATGATGAAGAGGTCTCCATGGAATTTGCTTTGAACTTTGATGGTCATGAGGTCAAAATCGGCAAGATGTTGATGCTGGTGACAGAGAAGACTATAGCCAAGGCTTGCAGGCTCGTGGCTGGAGGGGAAAGATGGTGGAAGAAGGAACACGAGGTCACTGAGTTTGTGAATCAATTCCTCCTGCCAGATAAGCAGAATCCGGACTGGAGAAGGGGAATTCCTCGCAGCTGGGTTTGACCCGAATGGCACACTACCCTGGTGGTGATTCAGAGATACATCACCTGCAAAGGGAGGTTTTCTTTGATCTACATCTACCATATCAGAATACTGATGCATCTAAACGATGAATACCCTTTAAACCTTCCTTATTTCTTGCTTAAAAGTTTGACAAAAATGTCCAAGAAGGTGCAGTTGATTTCCACTAATGCCAAAGGCATTTTGTTCCATCAAGTCCTGATTAAAACCCTAGTCATGTCTGCCCTGAATGAACTACAAAATCCCTGGAATTGGTTCACAGAATCCTTAAAACCTATTACTCAATCCAATAAGTCGAAAAAGGGCAGAGGGAGGAAAACTGTTAAACAGAGTCAAGATATTGCTAATGAAAACTCTGTAAAAGATGAATCTTTTGATATTAAGGTAACTAAAAAGAGCAAGAGTAAGAGACCTAGATGGGAGCCCGAACATGAAGTGCTTCTCGAGGAAGATGTCAAAGAAGAGACAGAGTCAGATAATGATCTCATTGCTCAAACTGCAGTCAAGTCTGAAATGCCATCCACCAGCAAAAAGATCATTGCAGTCAAAGGAAAAAGGAAAAAAAGGTGTGTATGTATCACAAAAATCTCTGAGAAATTCAACCAGGGATACTAATAAGTATAGGCTAAACTCAAAAGCAATGTTCAATCCTACCATTAAAGAAGAAAACACCATAATCATAGATGATGATTCCGAGGATGTTGAAACAAGCACCAGGAAAAGAGCAAAGAAGACTCCTTTTCCCAAGAAATCTATCAGCAAAGGAAAGTGAAAACTTACACCACCTACATGCCCTGTAACGAGAGCTTCAACTAGATTAGCTAAGGTAAAAGAGATGGCTAAAGGCATTAGTGAATTCCCAGAAGAAAAACATGATTACTTGGAAGATTCAAATTACTTACCAAATGTACCTGGAGCTATGGATTCATCAAGTTCTGAAGAAGAACATAGCTCAGAATTGATTTCAAAATATTAGGTTAAAGCCAAAGAACCCAGTGTTACTTTAAATCTGAATGAAACTACACCCTCTGAAGATTGTTCAAGATTCAGGGTCGAGATAAGAACTGATAAGGAGAAGATTAAAGAATTTCAGAAAACCATAAAATAGTTAAAGAAGGAAAAGATGCAGATAGAACAGTGGAATGCTCGCCAGTAAGAAAGAATTCAAAGTCTTAAAAATAAGAAGAAGGAGCAAAGGGCGTTGCTTAAGGAACTCAGGGAAATCAATTTCAGACTTTACTGGCACAATGTTGTGTTAACCACAAAGCTCAAGCAGAAAAATGCCAAAGCCTTTGCTACGATTTTATCTTAAAGGTAACATGAAGATTGGTTACAATTTTGTTTAAAGGTGTTCCAGGAGATATGGCAAATAATTACTCATTTTGATCAAGGAAATGCTAAGACTTCGATCTGCTTTACAGAGTCAAATGAAATCCCTATTTTGTAGAGTCAAATGTATTGCTGGCAATGTTTGTTATATCAAGCTGTTGAGCTGTGGACTATTTTGGAAATAGTAGCTCATTTTTGAGTGACATAATTTAGGATCTGGATACTCTTTGATTCTAGTCATTTAAAGYTRTCCTARATAATAGGATCTGGTAGTTTCATAGCTGTTTTAAATAGACAGAAGACATACCTTATAGGRGGTCGAAAATTTGGAGATCTACAGAGACTTTTTGTGGAGATTATTGTAAAGGCATGTATGTTCAATTGACACTTAATAACAAAGGCATATGGATGGTTAGACCTTCTCTTTTCTACTCTGTTATTTCATTTTCATGCTTGAATTTATTATTCAAATTGCAATGCTTTTGGTTCTTGAATGTTAATTTATACAGTGAATATTTTGCTGTAGAGATAATTTTCAAGTAATGATTTCACGCTGAATCCCCTATTTCTTTATAATATATTGAAACTAAACTTTGTGAAATTGACAAATTGAAGATTTCACTTTCTTTTTCTTGAATTGGTTTACTCAATCTATGTATCTACCTATTATTCAGCCAATGGGATATGCAATGTTTTAATCTTGATTTTCATGCCATGTTGCAAGCTTGACCCAGTTTTCAACCATTATACCGAAACCAAATCATAAAACCCTCAAAATACTTTGCAATAAATCAATGATGCCCTAGCTTGCCCTTACCAGTTGAGTGCAACTTTAGGGACTAACAGGAGCTATGGAATTAAAAACTTATATTTTTATATATTAAAAAGTAACATATATGTACTGATTTGATTGGCTAAGAGATTGGAGGTCTTATTGCCAGCTTCGCTATTCCCAATGTAGTATATGGCAACATATCCAAACTTTTTCTCATAGACAATATGTTTTAATCATATATTTTTCCTGTATATTGCTTGAAGGTCGATTAATGCTACCATTAGTTCGAATGTTTGTATTAGCATTTTCTGCTACTCGAAAATATCCGTTAGTTTTGATATGTACTAAGCATATTGAAATGTTTTCATATCCAAGCTTTGTATATTTCCTGAAATTTATTGACACTTATTTTGAGATGCCTTAATAGGCCTGACAAAGTAAATGTTTACATGACGTGACGTCCTCCAACACCCTTGACAGCTTAAATGTTTGCATACCACGAGGTCCTTAGATAGTCTGAGAGCCTTAAATGTTTATGTAAATACGATTCTCGGAGTACATGCCAGTTCAATAGCCATTGTATTTTTCATCCTTGTTCTACCATTGAAGCTACATACATTGTTTACTGGTTCGATGACTGCTTCTTCTTTGCTGGTTTGTCGGGTTCCTCCATTGTATGTTTCATCCTCGTGATCGTTGAAGCTAGATACATTGTTTACTGGTTCGGTGAGTGGTTCTTCTTCGCTGGTTTCTCGGTTGCTGTTTTTTGTTGTTTCACTCGCGATTCAACCCGTGCTTCTGTATTTCATCGTTTCAGAGTAAGTTTCGATGCCATAGTTTCATTTTGTATTCCTTGTTTGTTGTTAAGTGTTTGTAGTTTGAAAGAAAGAATGTTTGCTTATTTGTAGTTGCATGTTCCTTGTATGTTTCTGGTTCCTTTTCTGCTTCGGTTGTAGTTTCGTAATCGTTGGAGATACATATGTTGTTCACTAGGTCGGTGGATTTTGCTGGTTCGTTGGTTCCTGGGTTGTTGGTTCTGTTTGTTTGCCTGGGGTTTGCGCTTTGGGGCCCTGGGGGTGTAGTTCAGCCTCTTTGTGCTTTCTCGCTGGTTTGGTCCTTGTTGGTTTATTTTCTTTGATTCAGCCTTGCAGGGTTGGGGGTGCAACGATGGTGGTTGGAGCTTTTCTTTTTTCTTTTTTTTTGGATTTTTATTGTTTTTTTGGGGCGCTTTACGGTGTTCATCCCCTTCACCCACTAGACAATATGCAGTTGTGTTATTTTCCATTTTTGCAAAGGCCGTTATCTATAATTCTGCGAGATTTTCCTGGTGCTTGAGTCCTACCATGAAATAAAATAGTTGCATACAAAATTGTTGGAGGATTACATGTGAAGTTACAATATCCACTGTTTTTTTGTTGGAATAAAGCATATGTATTCAGTCTACATTTATAGACCATGTATGGTCAAATGTGCCGATATGACATGACATGTTCTTTCTCCTCTACATAGAATGGTGCGTGCATGATACAATTTGTGTTGTGCTTGAGATATGATATGTGCAACAAAGATTCTTCAAGATTATATTTTCATGTTTGGGTAGTTTTCCATGGAAAACTGAGAACTTGTATCGTGGGCACAACAGTCTGTGTAGAGGATAAAGAACATGGTTGAAGGACATATCTAGATGAATTGCCAGGGAAAACAATAAATCGTTTAGCTGCTGCCATGCAATTGCGTGATATTTTCTGCCTTGTAATATATTTTGGCCAGGGAAAAAAAAGCTAGACATTTACAACCATGGATAGAGAAGCGCAAAGGTTCATGTTTCTGCCTTTGTAAACTGTTTGTTGAGTCAGTTTTGTTGTATCTACATATTTCTTGTTCTCTAGTGAATACCAACTTCCATTGATGTTCATTGAATTTTGTGGGTTCCCACATTGAAACAAACAGAGTAGCTGGATAAAAGGAGGGAGTTTTGATTGCATCGGTTGAAGATGATATAGAAAGCTGCATGCTTGTACTGTTGTTTCATATTGCATTGTTTTGTATTTCATTTATGGTCTGTATATGTGTTAAACTAGTTGCGTTCCTTCATACACAGTAAGTTATCTTGGTTACATACATTCCTTCCTTCCTGCATACTAAGCTAGTTTATGTCTATTGTGTTTGCCGCTGCATTGCTGCATTTAAAGAAACATAATCACTGGACAGGACGAAGGACTCTTTGGTGGGTAAATATACCTTCTCCTTTTTCTTTTAGATGTCTGTTTTCATACTAACTTGCCTTCGTCTCGATTGCTTCTTCGGCGTTGCTGCCTTGGAAAAAATAGGTTTCTTGGACAGGGATATGAATTCTTCTGTGTAGAAGCAAAGGGTTCTATGGTACAATATTCTAAAAGGTATACCAAGTGTGCCAGTAAATTAAATATACAAACCGGGTGGGAGCATATAATATTAGACTTGAAAATGATGAATTTGTAGTAATGGGCCTTTCTGCGCTCCTTGTTTCTACTTTTTTCATTTTTTATTATCCCTTTTGTTTTCTAATTCATCTGCTTAATGTGGTTTCTGAAAATTCCTTCGTGCATCGGTTGGCGGACTAACAGACTAACATATGTGGTCCTGCTTCTACCTTATTCCATAGTTACCCACTTTGTCGATTGCGGCTGCCAGGTTGGCAGGTTGAATATTTCTCCCCTGGCTTCCGGGGGTTTGAGATATACATATTGGCCATGGTGACCCGCGGTCACACCCTATTTATTGTTAAACATTTCTCCAGTTAAAAAATTAAGATGCATATAGTTTTACGATTATTTGGTCCTTTCGATGGACAATATACAATGCATATATTTGTTTAGTCCTGATTCTCATCTGCACATGCTTACATTAGAAAAATTTGAACTAGTGAGATGGCCATGAGCAGTCAGTCATCCCAGACATCAGCAGACCGACAAGGCCAAAGGTAAAAATGCATACGCTGTGCTCTTACTATGTTTTCTAAACAAATTTCCTGGGCTATATATTCATCTATGGCATGGCGGATACGCTGATGCCATTTACAATACATGGCTTCTAGCTCGCAAGAAGTATCAACAAGTACAAGTGAAATGCCGAACGTGCTGCATGTTCCGCAGACCAAGGGGTGTGGTTGCGAAACTGTGGCTCCATAGTTCATCAATAATATTTGTGTACTTGTAGCACATTACCATTCACTTCAGTTTTCCTGTTCAAAAAATGTCATCAAGTCTAGAGTTGTGACACCCAAAGTACTGTCAATAGAGGTCTTGAACAACCGCCAAACTGGACCACTGTTCATCTGGGACATAATGGTTGTCTATACCACCTACTTGGACAAGGAAAACAAAAGTAGATCCATTATGCGTGCTGATATGACAAACAATGATGCCATGATGAAAGTCACACTAATTGTTCCTCCACAACTTGTCCAGAAACATGCAGAAAATATATTTCCATGTAATGGGATATCCATTAAAAAATTTAATGTATTGCCCAAAACAGTATATGACCGTGGTGATTGTGATCGAATTATTTTTCTCAATGAAACAAGCATTGTGGAAAACATTCCTGCTATTTGTTCATAATATCAATTCCTCCCGGACTCGACTATCAAATATTTACCCAATCAGAATGATTGGGGCTACTGTGACACTAGAGAGAAAATTTGGGTTGCAACACATTCTCCATATAAAGGACAGAGAGTCAGACAGCGAAAAGGCAATGGTACCGCTTTTCATATTCATTTTTTTTTCTTAACTTTCGCGTTTGCATATATGTTAGATAAGTTACACCAATATTTCACTGTTCCATGTTACAATTACAATTGTTCGATACGTATTCAGATTTGTCTTCGTCAATGGAACAACAATTGCATAGAGGGAAGATTCCACTTATGCTGTTCAAAAATATAACAAAGAAGAAGGATGCTAGAGAAAGGATCTTTCGGACAACTCAGGCAACATTTGTAACAAAGTTGTGAGCAGATATAGTAGAGGATTTGGAGAAACTAGCTAGCTCTACAATTATTGTGCGTATACATCTACAAAATCTTCCTCACTTTGCTTATAGAAATAGCCTTCATCAAATTTCTACACCTGTTTACTTTTTCTTTTTTGTTTTAAAGTGGAGGGGGGGATGCAGTTGTGTATTATATTGTTCAATGTATTAATCCCTTTGCTCGCGTTTCCAGGTTGAAGGTATTTTAGTTGCAGCCAATGTGTACTCAACCCCCTTTGAGCCTGTATGTGCAAAATGCGATTCCGCTGCTTCTGCCTCAGCTTTGATAAGTGATGATACAATTGATTGTATGTGATGCGATGAAAAATGTCCATATATTTATGGATATTGTGTCAATGGTGTTATCGGAACCGTGGGCAACACAACTGTGCAGTGTTCGGCTAGGCAACCTCTGTTACAAAATGTGCTTCCTGAATTGGAAGAGTTGTCGTATGAAACATATCTACATAAAAAGGCAAGCAGTGTCTATATGTTGCGGTAACTTCGGATACAGAGAAAATTCACCTTAAATGAGGACAATGAAATTTTGCATATCGGTTGAAGAAGGGAAAAAAAAAAATTTAAATCAAACTTTGGGAAGAAACGAAAATACCTCATGCCTCTCTGTAATATTTGTTCAACATCCAGATGAATTTTCATTTCAAGAGAAAAGGGATGCGCCGACGTCTTTTCTTTGTATATCAAATTGTTTGGTGGAAAGGTCGATGGGTTCTACTCAATGGAACCTTTTGGGCTGTCAATTTGTATATCGTGGAAGTTTGGGTGATATTTGCAAGACACCGAACAAAAGAGGTTCAAATTTCAGTCTGCTAGGCCGAGAACCCGCGATCCAAAAAGTGCCCAAGTATGGAACGAGGGATCCGCATATGCTCTATAAAATCTCTTGTCCATACTTTCTAAAAGTACATGTTTACTATGTATTGTTCATTTGTCGGAAAACTTTTATATCAGTCACCCGACTAGATTGTACAAACTTTCTCGTTTAATTAAATTCTGCAATAACAAAAAATATTATTAATAATTTAGTATTGAAAATCATGTTTTTAGATATGTTAGATAATTGATAGGAATTAGTATCTGTAAGCAATGGTAAACTTGAACCCGCCAATCCTCAAGTCCATATGTCAATCTATATATCGCAGAACTCCGAGGGCTACTCGGAGGACAAGGAACAATGAAAACTGCAATGTTGAGCCATGTAGCCCACAGGTCTGTTTGTCAATTTGTAAATCGTGAAGATGTGTCTGGTGTTTGTACAACACGGAACAACAGAGGCCCAATTTTTAGCCTGTGAGCCTCATAGACCTGATCAAAAAAAAAATATAGATATGAAATTCATATGGGATTGCTACGGGACAATAAAACCACAATGTTTAGCCAACCAACCCGAGTCCACCTATCCTCTTGTATATCGTGGAAGTTTGGGTGCTATTTGTAAGAGAAATAACAATAGAGACTCTATTTTCGGCTTGCCAGGCCGCAAACCAAAAAATTCCTAGGTATGGAATGAGGGATCTCTATATGTTGTATAAAATCTCATTCCATAGTTTATATAGAGACAATGTCCACAAGTCCATGTGTCAACTTGTATATCGCGAAAGTCTAGGTGCTATTTGTAGGACACCGAACAATATATACTTAATTTTCAGCCTGCCAGGTCGTGAACCCGTGACCCAAAAAGTGCCTAAGTATGGAATGAGGGATTCACATATGTTCTAGAATACTATTTTTGTACAGCGTGGAACAATAGAGGCCCAATTTTTAGCCTGCCAGCCCCATATCTCCCGATAAAAAGAAATCGCTAAATATGAAATTCATACGGGATCTCCGCATATGTTGTATAAAATCTCATTTCATACTTTATTTAGAGATTATGTCCACAAGTCTGTGTGTCAATTTGTATATCGCGGAAGTCTAGGTGCTATTTGTGGGACACAGAATAGTAGATACTTAATTTTCAGCTTGCCATGTCTTAAATCCGCGATCCAAAAAGTGTTGAAGTATGGAATGAGGGATCCACATATGTTCTAGAAAAATGTGTTTGTAAAGCGCGGAACAATAGACGCCCAATTTCCAACTCGCCAGCCCCAGATCCCCCAATAAAAAAAATGCTAAATTTGAAATTCATACGGGATCGCTACGTGATAATAAAAGTGCAATGTTCAATGAACCAGCCTGAGTCCACCTATCAATTTGTATATCACGGAAGTCTGGGTGCTATTTGTAAGAGACAAAACAATAGAGACTCTATTTTCAACGCGCCAACCCACGGACCCGTGATCCAAAAACTGCCTAAGTATGGAATGAGGGATCTGCATATGCTGTATAAAATCTCATTCCATACTTTATATAGAGACTATGTCCAAATGTCCGTGTGTCAATTTGTATATCTAGGAAGTCTAGGTGCTATTTGTAGGATACAGAACAATAGATACTTAATTTTTAGCCCACCAGGTCCTGAACCCGCGATCCAAAAAGTGCTCAAGTATGGAGTGAGGGATCCTTATATGTTTTAAAACACTATAAATTTGCATATCGTGGAATTCTAGGTGCTATTTGTAGGAGACGAAACAATAAAGACTCTATTTTCGGCCTGCCAAGCCGCGAACTCGTGATAAAAAAAATTCCTAAGTATGGAATGAGGGATCCGCGTATGCTGTATAAAATCTCATTCCATACTTTATATAGACTATGTCCACAAGTTTGCGTGTGAATTTGTATATCGTAGAAGTCTAGGTGCTATATGTAGAACACAGAAGTCTAGGTGGTATTTGTAGGACACAGAACAATAGATACTTAATTTTCAGCCCGCCAGGTCGTGAACCCTCGATCCAAAAAGTGCCCAACTATGGAATGAGGGATCTGAACACTATCAATTTATATATCGCGGAAGTCTAGGTGCTATTTGTAGGAGATAGAACAATAGAGACTCTTTTTTTGGCCCGCCAGACCGTGAGCCCACGATCCAAAAACTACCTAAGTATGGAATGAGGGATATGCATATGTTGTAAAAAATCTCATTCCATACTTTATATAGAAACTGTCCACAAGTCCGCATGTGAATTTGTATATCGCGGAACTATAGGTACTATTTGTAGGACAAGAAACAATAGATACGTAATTTTTAGCCCGCCAGGCCACGAAACTGCGATCAAATGTATTGTTCAGCCAAGCAGCCCATAGGTCCTCCTGTCAATTTGTATACCGTGGAAATCTGGGTGCTATTTGTAGGACACCGAACAATCAAGACTCTTTTTTTATCCCGCAAGGCCGCCAACCTGCGATAAAAAAAGTTCCTAAGTATGGAATGACTCTTTTTTATATTGCTCGTTTGTGGAAATACTTTTATATCACTCGACCGACCAGATTGCAAAAATTTTTCTCGTATAATTAAATTATGCAATATAAATATTTAACAGTAATAATTTAGCACAGGTCAGGTTCTGAATTTGTATATCGCAGAATTGTCAATGCTATTTATAGAGTGCGGAATAATAGATGCCCAATTTTTTACCTGCCAGCCCGAGAACCCCCAATCCAAAAAAGTGGCTAATTATGGAATTAATACGGAATCGCTAAGGACGAAAAAAATGCAATGTTGAACCAACCAACCCACAAGTGCACCTGTCAATTTGTATATCGCGAAAGTGTAGGTGCTATTTGTAGGACACAGATAGAGGCTCAATTTGCAACCCGCCAGGCCGAGAACCATCGGCCCTTCACATGCCCTGGGTATATCTTCCCTCGACCTCTTTTCATACTTTGGTATTTCTTGGAATCGGTTTCACCATTGCTGCTGCCTTCGTACTTGATTCCAGATATGCAATAATTAAGCTTTAATGCTAGTAGCCATACTGCAACAACCGTTAAAACTGTCATTAATGTCCGAAAGTCCGGAGAAGATTTGTCATTAGTACGAATTAAACTAAGATTTTCCCACAAGCATGTTATCCTTTCCAAGTATTCATTTCAAAGGCCACGCAATATTTTCTTTTTGTGCACCGACGGGTTGGTGCTTTTAATAAATTTATGATTCTTAATCTCTTTTCGTTGTCACCCCCATGCTCACATTTTTTTCTAATTGTGCAATTAGTGAGCTGTGATGGTCACAACTCATTTTGCACGAACCCTGGAAATTGTCATTGATCAGCGAAAGGCTCGAGGAGATATTCCATTGATACAGATTAAACCATAATTTGCTGAGGCTTATATTATCCCTCCCTGATTTTCATTTCAAACATCGTCTCGACCAAATGGAAATTCTAAATAACTTCTGGAAACAATTTTCTCCACACACAGTAAACACATTGGGGCATAATGGCCAGAGGTTCCACTATTCCAGGGCATATTCTTACTATTCATCTCCCTTCGCCCAGGAGAAAAAAAGGAGATGGTCCCTTGGTACGCCGAGAGATATATTTCAAGCCAAAAAATTCCATTGCAACCCTGGCTGGTCAGACAACTTGCCTAGTTGTAGTCATTGCTATCGCAGAAGTTGATGCCATGAATTCCGAGCTGGAAGAAGATGATCTGATGGACGATGATACGACAATGGATGATGGTAATGTAGAGAATCTTCCCACTCTTGTGCCCAAATTTAAATCAACTATAACGAACAGACCTTCCTGGTTCGGTGATCGCAGTCATGACAACACCAAAAGGATTTTTAGAAAAGAAATTGATGGTGAACACAACAACCACTTTGCACCGTGAAAGTAGGAATTCTAGAGTTCCAAATTAGTCCATTCTGGGTGGAAGAGTTTCAGTGTAAAGCAATGATATGTTGATGCTCCTAGAGATGTATTTCAAGCCAAAAAAATATTGTTTAACATTTTCAGGCATCAGGTCCAAAACTCTGGCTCCTGCCATGCATTTTCCTACTAGTCATCTCCTTCTGCCCATAATGGACTAATTTGGGCCTTTGCAATTCCACGTGCAAGCTGTGTACTAAATTTTTTTGGACTATGCAAAGGCGGTTTCAGCTAAGGGCTATTCCACTTGCCCTACAACCATTTTCATCTTCTTTCTGAGGAAAAGCTTTTGAAAAATATAAATTTCAACAGAGGATGATTCATCGACGAGAAAACTCCAAGGATCTTGCATACTGCAGAACTTGTGTCTGTGTTTGTCATAGATACCTTCAATGTTTTGGCTCGAATAAATGGGTCCAATTTCTAAGCGTAAATGTACAATACTCGGTGTTTTCCTTAATTTTTTATTTATTTTAAATGGATTTGCTATTAAAAAAAATTACCTTGCACTCTTCATTCTTGCCTCTTTTCTTGGTTTAACACATGTTCTAATTGGCATGGTTTGGTGCTCTCGTACTTCTTCTATCTTGTGCTTACTAATACCAATGTAGAATGTTGCATCAAAATCGTTATTCTTGTTTCTAGACATGCAATTATTAAGTTTTAATGCGAACAACCCATAATTCAATAAGTTTAATACTTGAGTTAATATGTTGCACTGATGGTAGAATGTATCAATAACACAGTTACATGCACACTTTCCAATAAATTCTAATCTTCCACAAAGAATTTGCTGGCAATTAGTAGAAAAGGAAATTTAGTGGTTAAGTTGATATGTTACAGTCATGGAATAATGTATCAAGAACATAGATGCAGGCATACATTGCAATAAAATGTAATCTTCAACAACGCATTTGTTGACAATTAGTAGATCATGGTTTTGCAATGATGGCGCTTCTTTGAAACCAATTTGTGCTTACAAAAACTGCCTTCCACCTCTCTATTTTCCCACTCTTTTATTCCCTCTAGTTTCTCTTCTTGGTTACTTAATCGTTTTTTTCCTGACAATGCGTTTCTCTGCAGCTTCGCGGATTCACGCATTTGTGTTTCCAGTGACAACTTCCCCTTTCTTTAAATTGACCATCTACTGTTCCCTGTCCCACAACTGGCACCCAGAGCTCCGCCATATACAAGTTGACAGGCAGACTTGCGCGCTGGTCGGGTCAACATTGCAATTCTATTTTTCTGTGACCTCCAAACAACATTCGGAGCTCTGGTATATACAAATTGATAGATATTCAAAATTGAAACCATTCTTAGATCATACGCTTTTTCGTATTACGGTCCACCTATCATGCCCTTTTCTGTGATGCACATTTTTGCACTGAAAACTTTCGAGAAATAAAATTTAACCGTTGATTCCTCGCATATTTAGTGGAACTATTGTCACCCCATTTTGAAGCCCATCTGTCCTCTTTCCATACTTCACCATTTGTTCGAGTTTCTTTGGCGAATCGTTGGTTTGGCGGGTTGAAGAAATATTCAGTTCATAGTCGTTGTTTCCTGTATCTGTGCCCCTTTGCAATTAGCAGTTGGCAATTATATATAAGATCTTATTGCCGGGTATGCAATTAGTAATTTCCCTGTTCTATACTTACCCACTTTGGTGGAATTCCGCAAATATACAAACTGGTCACTCAACTTCCCCATCATGATCTCTTATGTTTTACACATTTTGCACTCAAAAATTCCGAAACATGAAATTTCATCATGTAACACTCGGTTGTCCTGACTATCCCCGTAACCCTTTTTTGAATCCTGTCTGACCGCTTTTCAGAGCTTGCCATTCTTTCCTTTCTCTCTGCCCTCTCCGTCACCTTCGCACTTGTCTATAATAAAAGAAAATAATTATATATATATATATCTTGTTTCTATATATGGAATTACTGGCATTTAATTCTAACAAGTCATCATGCAGAAATCGTATATATTGTCTTTGATGGGCGAAAGGCTCGAGGAAATCTCGTATTCATGTGCATTAAACCAAAATTTGTGGGCATATTATATTATCCCTTGCGAGTGTTCATTTCAAAATCATGAAATTCCGTTCACACGGAGTGCCCTTCGCACGCTCACGAAACCTCCATTCCTTAATTTCTCTTCATCGTACCCACCACATTCGCATTTCTAAATATGCAATAAATAAATTTTACTGCTAACAGTTCATCATGCACCACCAATACAGGTTTTCATTAATCAGCGAAAGGCTCAAGGAGCTTTCCCATTCAGAAGCATTTAACCAAGATTTAGCAAAAAGTTACATTATTTGCTCTAACAATTCATTTAAACCATCATTTGCAGCAAAGCAACCTTCTCATAAACCTATGGCATCAACTCGACACCAGTTCTGTGGAGATACAGTGAACACCTTCAGGCGTGAGGAACATAACATCCATTGGTCCAGGGCATTTTCTTATTACTCAACCCCTACCGCAGAGAACCAAGTAATTTGGACCTCTGGGATTTCTCATGTAGGCTGTGTCCCTGAGGTTTTTGACTATAAGGACATGGTCTCTTGGTGCACCGATAAATTTATTGCAAACCAAAGAATTATTCCACTGCACGATGACTCTTCTATTTCTTTGTCACCTCAAGTCTTCCGCCAGATGTTGAAATTGCCCGAGCCAACATTGACATTCAAAGGAGAAGATTGCAAATAGTTCCTAGCAAAGCATAATAACGAATTGGACCTCTTGCCCCATTTTTTGGAAAGGAAGAATCTAGTTCCCAAAGATATTACAAGTATGTAGGTTAGTTCATTTAGAAATCCATTTTGGGAAATTGTCTGGCTGTTTACAAGAATAACGGGACATGAGTCCACAAGTACTGTTTCCCGCATGGCTCTTTATATTTTGTATTTCACAGTCAACGAACAAGCCCTTTTTGATGGGGGCAGGTTAATTTCCCATCAAATCTATTCCCAATTATCAAGCTACAAAAGGGAAAAGAAATTTTATATGTCATCCTATTTAGTTTTTGCAATAACACATTCCTGTCAATTTCCACAACTATCTCTGTCCAAAAAAGTCAACTGCAAATTCCACCCAGTAACGTTCTAGTACCAGGCCTTGTGGAAGAAAAAGGCTTCCCACTATTTTTATGAGGTTTTTAATGGCTTCCTGTCTGTTTTCAAAGTTTTGATGTTAGGAGAAAATGCTCCTCGCATATCTGAACATAAAACTAGTTTTTTGGACAATAAGGGGACACTCCAACATTTGGATAATTACACTGTCATAAGAATTTTTGGCTTCACGAAACAACCTTCTCTCCTTCTATTTCAAGTTACAGACATAATTTTTATTGCAGAAGTATCATGTCAATACAGTTACTGGTTCCATCTGTTCCAAAGGAAGAAAAAAAAAATAGTTCATTTCTCTGCCTTGGAAAATAGGGGAGTTCGTCTTGAAAAACGTCAACAAAATTGACGATTTCATAGCACATTTTAGCATCTCCAACCTCAGATATGCTGAAGACATAAGAGGATTCGACCCCTATGATATTTTTAGACAACATTTACAATCACTTGGCCTCAGAGATTGTTTTGTAAATAAACACCTGCCCAAAAACAGAGACAGTGACAGTTTTTCCTTTGATACCGACGACGTAGAGACAGTGCAAAGTTGCACTATATTGTACACGCAACAGGGGAAAGGCCCTAGTGACAAGAGTGTTCAATCCACAAATACCACTACAAAAAGTATGACATCCCAGAGCATCACTCCAACAATCCATCATAGCAACAAATAAACCGAGAGTTCTTCAAACAAAGGAGGAGATATCGACCCTCCTCACTCTAAAATTGATAGTTCTCACAAGCTTCCAGTAGAGAAGAAGAGAAAAAAAAATGTGGGTCAGGCAAAAGAGCTGGAAATTTAGAGTCAGAACATGGAAGTTGACACTGATCTGGATGCCATGTTCCACTTCCTTGATCAACCCCAAGACGACATCCACCATAGCCATCCAACAGACATATCCGTTACCCAAAATTTTGACGCAGATGAATCCTTCGTGTTCTAGAGCGTTGTTTTTGATAGATGGAAAAAAATATTGATATTTGAGAAAAAAAATGTTAAAAATATCAAAGGAAAATCTCATTCAGAGGTTGACATTGCCAACATGCGGCCATCCCAAATCTGTCAACTTCACACCACAATCAGAGAAGCACTTCATGATTCCATTGGACGCATCAAGACCCAGAATGCCAAACTGAAGGACCGAGTCAAGGAATTGGAAGACGCTTTCATTCCTATGCCATTGCTTGTCAATCCTTTGGAAATAGCCATGCCTGACACCCCTGCACCCAATGTAAAAGCATCCTCCACCCTGCTTGCATCCTGTAAAGGATATGTGGAGAACAATATCAAAAAAGAATGGAACTAGTTACCCGGGCGTGGAAAATATCACAAACCATCGATTCGCTTGGAACCAGGGCACATAGATTGCTCGAGATTTTGCAAGCCGAATTAAAAGATGAAGAAAATTTATTTTTAAAAATGGACATCCCTTTTGGCAAGATTGTCAACAATATGATAGAAACAAAAAGAAGAGAAGAAGATCTTCCATCCAAAAACCGGATCGGCCAATTGAATATGTTGGGAAAAAAAAGTAAAGAACCTGCGTCTCATTGTTCAGTCATGTGAATAAGCCATAGCGAAGAAAGATAAATTATTCACAAAGCTATCAAATATAGACTTAGCAGGGAAAACCAACGACTTCCAAGACCCCCTCTTAATCGCAAACTCCTTGCCCTTAACTAGGCAAGAGTTCGATAAACAGGTTGCTATGTTGAATACCTTGTCTCTGGAAAAGTCTTACAACATCCTTCAATTTGATCAAGCTCATGTCCATGACTGGCTAGTCAAATATGCAGTACATAATGAGGAAATTCATCAGGCTCTCTCTAATCTTTCTATCGACTTTCAGGAATTAGAAAACGAAGTTTTCAACATCAAAATCCAGAATGAGATCAATGTCGTCCCCATGAGAAGCTACATTGAATAATGGGTCGAAAGATAATTGAAACAGGCCGCCAGCGAAAGACAACAGACACTTTCCGTCATTCTAACAGCCGCGAAGAACATCCTTGAAACCACAATCGTCACCGACATCAATGAAACGACAGTCGGAAGAAAATAGCCAAAGCGCTCATATGTACCCTCATTGTAAGTCTAGTCATCAGATCTTTCTTTGTTTCTTAGCCTGGTTATTCCACTTTCTTAAATACAGATGTATAGGCAAACACTTATACCTTTCCATTTATTTTCTTTTGCAGCTATTGCACTCTATCTTCTTTCCACAATCTCGTTTCTTGTACATATTTCTCTAATGGTTCACATGAGCCCCAATCCCAGTCTACATGACAAATGCATTGAAATTTTAGTTTATATGTACCCGACCTTAATTTTTTGGTATATTTCAAAATTTGTAGTAGTATGTAACCAACTTTCATTTTTTGACATACTTGAAATAAAAAATGCATTTAAATTTTTATATGTTACAGACTCTATTCTTATCTTTCCGCATTCGGTATAACAAATACATTTTTTTTTGACTTTTATTCTTATCTTTCAGTAGTTTGTATGGAAAATGCATCTACTCTTTTATATGTTACACACTTTTCTCTTTTTATATATTTCAAAATAAATGGCGTTCAACAATGCAAGTGTCATTTACATATACCCCATGTTCACAAATGCATTTAAATTTTTATATTACTTATCTCCTATTAATTTTATGTCATCATATATTTTTATCTTTCACCAGTCCAATGGAAAATGCATTTAAATTTCCAAATTTAATCTTGCACTGTCAACAAATGTTTTACTTTGTTATATACTTTCAAAAAAATTAGGTTTACTATATACTTTCAAAAATTAGATGCTGCTGTGCCTACCGACCGTCATTTACTTTTGCCTTATCTTCCATGATATACATTTTGCACAACATTTCCCTGATACACATTTTGCACCAAACACTCAGTTTCATTTACAATTTGACCCCATTTTCCACAATTTGCTTTCTAACCTTCTTGGCAGGGACTACGCTGCCACACAACCTTGTTTTTATATAAGGGCTAGTGAGTAAATGTAAAATTTACCAACCAGTGTTAGTGTCCCTGTTTAGGTAATAGATTATATTCCGTAATTATTTTATAAGTATTGAATTTTATATTATATATTTTATTAAATTTCATAACAAGTTAATAGAAGGTTTTCAATTTGATTAGAATAATGGTGATAAGTTACTTTACATACATGAGTATAGTAGAGAGTGATGGTTGTCCCACTGTTAATTGACTAAATTATAATAGATTTTCTCACTTTAAAGTTTATATATATATATATATATATATATATATATATATATAAAGTTTATATATAAAAAAGAGTTTAATTTTGATTTAAAATATATCATTAAAAAAACCATCTTATTTAGTATTTTAGAGGTTGTGTGACTATATATATATATATGACATGACATCTTATTTTTAGGTTGACTCCATT
>ML793145.1:267131-301168 GCA_009831015.1 Picea engelmannii
ATAATAATGACATATTATTATTAAGTTGACTTCATTATTGTATGTAATAGATATGGCATGTTATCATTGGGTTGAAACCTTTTAATATGTGATAGAAATTTATAGACACCACATTAATATTCTTCATTAGGACATTTTTGTTAGATTTGAGAGCCTCGGAAGGCCATGTCCTTTAGTTGTTGGTGTTTGGAGATGTTATGAGAATTGTGATGAAGTATCCTTCTTAACAAAGAGTTATTGGATGGATTTTTATAATATTTGGTTGATGGATGAAAATTTTTAAATATTTCCAATATATATTATGAAATTTTTGTGGGATTTTTTTTTGGAAATTTTAATGTAGGGTAGTTCAATTACTAGTTATAATAGTTATTGGTAAACTAATGGTGCTCAATTAGATTTTAAATTTTTTTGGACTATAACCAAAGATTTCATACCAAGCTCTACTTTAACATAGTGTGTTTGAACCTGTTATCCACCAAGTTGTATTAGGATGGATTTCCAGCAAGCCGCTAAAGATTGAACATTTTTATGTTTAAAATTTAGAGTTCAGAAGTTCAGCCGGTCATAAAGACCAACCTTTTTATTTACATTTCCATAAAAAAAATTGTAACAAGAGATGTTGCATGATGAACTTGTAAAAGGTTTTAGCCACCTTAAGTCCTAAGCGTGAGTTATACTCTGGAGTGATTTTTTACTTACTAATTATATTTTTTTTGTTTTCAGACAATTTATAATTTATGAGTTTTTTCACTCAATTCCTCAAGAGATAGAGTATACGCCCATGGTTAGGCTTGAACATGGATCTAAGCCTAGTGTCTAATGTATATTACCATGCTAAACATTCTCCTAGAGTCTTATGGAAATGTGCTAAGTCCCCTTTACTTTTTTTTTTTAATTTTTTTCAGTTAATTAAAAATTTGTCGCAATTCGACAATTTTTAATTAAAAAATAAAGATGTATTAAAAAAGTGGTACTAGGGGACTTAATATGCCATGGGGGTGCTCAGTTTTGGACCTAGAGCACCCATATTACCTAAGTACCCACTTGGTTGAGCAAAAATAGTGATTTTAATCACTTAAAAATAATTTTTGCTAATAAAACCCAAAAAAGTCAAAATAATAATAATAAAAAAATTAGTGAAAGAAAAAATCAAGGAAACATGTGGAGACATGTTGGAGACAAATAGAACTCCAAAAATCTATGTGGCAGCAAGTAGATGACTCTCATTGGTCAAAGGGATAAAGTGGGCATGATTTAATTTGATTTTGAGCATGTGCCAAAAGAGAGGTGCGCCCCTCTTGAGAGGTGGCACATTCCCATGAGGGCAGCCAACCTCTTGAGAGGTGGTGCATTCCCATGAGGGAAGCCAACCTATTGAGAGGTGGCACACCCACACTCCTCCATTTGTGGCACAATTGGCATTGATTGGGGCTGTGGGAGAGGTGGCAGACCATACCTCACCACTTGGCTTCCCTCTCCTCACACTTGGTGCACTCTCCCTCTCCACATGGTGCACCCTCCTTCACTTGGCTTCTTCACCCTGTTGCTATATATTGGAGCTAGGTCTCCCTTTAGAATCAGATTTGGTCATGTAAAGTTATGCTATTGTAATATGCTCTCGGGCTGTTGGAATAAAACTTGAAGACTTTGGAGGTCAATCTTGGTGTCTTGTGCCAATGTGTGGATGCCATTCTTCTTTGTGGATGTGTTGGGATTATGGTAAACTTCTTTTGTCTTGCAATTATATCTGTTATTAACCTTTAATAAGATATTAGTGAGCTTGCTCTCATTACTAGATCTTATATAGCATATTTAATCTATGATTTCATGTCATTCTTGCTTGAATTCATGTTTTCTAGATTGAATGTGTAGGAGGTAGATGCATCTACTTTTAACAGTTTCTTGTAAGATTTGTCTTAGGTTTGCAGGATCTCTGATTTGGAGGACCGAAATACTCTAGCTTGAGCTTCTAACACTTCCAATTCCATCTAATCAGAAGGTTTCCCTTTTCAATACGTCAAGGAGACTCCATAGCCCAAAGTTGGCTTCATTCGACATTCTTTCTCCCTTATCTCAAATTTTATGAAAATCTAAATTTTGGTTACTAGTTTCTTACTTTATCTTAGATGTATATCATATTTCAAAATCCTTCTTATCTAAGTTAGTAAGTAAATTTAAAAGTTAGATCTAGAGTTCATATTTTAATTTTATCATCTTAAACTAGATCTAGCTCAAGAAACGTCAATTTTAGCAAATAATTTACTTCGAAATTTTTAGAGGCTAAAGGTTGACTTGTTTCAAAGATATTTAAGTTCTATATTTGAAAATTAAAGTGACTTTATATTTCTGTTTTAAAACAACATAAAAAGACCCTAAGGAGACAAGCTCTTTAGCTTGCTCTTCTTAGTTCATTTTTTGCTCATTTTATGCTAGTTTACTTAGTCAATTTTGGGGCTTTCCTACTATTAACCCAAGACACTTCGAAAGTATTTTTGGGAATATTTTGTCATTGTTTGTTTTCTTTTTTTCACAGGTTGATGAACATATAAGAGGAATTTCTGTCCGTTTTGGGCGGATTTAGAGCATCCGAGACCCCCGAGGGCACTCCTATTCTTCAATAAGTATTTTTTAAACATTCTAAAGACTTGTACCCCCCCCAATGAATGGTCACAAGTCACTCCAATAAATATTTGTGCAAGTTATTTAATAAAATTAGTGGGGCTACAAGATCTCACTCTTCATCCCCCATGGGGGAACGATGTTTTCAGTGATTGTCTAAATTTTTGCAATTTTAGCTTAGATTCAATTTTCATAACTAAGGACAAGCTAAAAGTAATCTTTCAACTCATTACAAAGCACTATAATATCACATAAAGTTAAATCAATCTAGATTAGATTTCCTTTTTCAAAGTAGATCACTAATTGCTAGATTAGTTTTACTTCTTGCAATTTCAAGTTGGAAAATAAACCACCCCCTCAGCTCCTCGAAAGAGGCCTGGTCAGTGTGGATTAGTAATTAGTCTCACATTTCAATTTTAGTTATTTATTTTCTTGTTTAAAATAAACAAATTCCCCTCATCTCTCAGTGTGGTTCCTGACCCTTCCAGTTGCGAGCTAGTCTCGATCTGTTGGAAGTAAGTTTCATACACGCAGTGTTGGTCAGTGGTTGATAGATTAATTAAGACAATATATAAGTGGTATCATTTGTCTAAGACCTCTACCTTGGGTGTCGTGTGTCAAATCACTTGGCAACTCACCTTGTTGGATTTGCGGCACACTCGATTGGTAAGTTTTAGATTGGTGAATGATACATAAGGAGGCCCAAACCATTTCATTAACTCAACATCAATTTATCCTAATAAAACACATGAACTACATTGTCCACAATTCACTTTAAGGCATTGGTATCATTTTACACTCAGCAAATCCACAAGCTTATTTTATATATTGGTTATCTTCTTTGAAGCAAATTTTAATTTCACTTGCATATAAAAAACGTACCTGAGTATCCTTTTATGCAAGTATATGCTTGATGTTATATCGTGGATGAACAATTGATTTATGTGTATTTCAATTTATGGTTGATTGTTGAAGGAAAAGAATAAACCCCTAGATTTAATTTCTTGTACTTATCTTAGTTCAAAGGCTTAATATATTTGTTAGGGACTACCCCCCTTGGCTTCGCTAGGAGTTGGCCTAGATGGAGGAGTTGAGTATTAGGTGACAACACCTTAAATCTCACTTGCCCCCAAGGACACATCGAGTGGATTGAATATTTCTTCCATGTCTCCCAGGTGTGTATAAGGCGACAACATTTTGTTGCTGTTGTCGGGGATAAATCTTTCTATTCTCGGAATATGACTTTTGTTTTCTTTTTTGCCTTTTTGTTTTGTTTGATGCTTCTTGTTTACTTAGAATAAACTTGATCATCTGGTGACTCCACTTCGAAAATAATTTAACAAAGTTTTCTACAAAGAGGAACTCACGGTTTGCTTATCTTCATCCTTGAACCCGAAGGTGTTTTTGGAGGAGGCTTGCCAAGCTTTTTTCTCAATAGGATCCTTGTTAATATTTAGGTCCTAGTCCATTTTTGATAGAATCTTTTCTCTTTGCTTTCTGATTAATAAATCTAGCTTAGAAATGGATGATTTTTATAAACCTATTGATTTTTCTGAATCATTGGTTATCCACATGTGATTCAAGAAAAAGCAATTAAAAATTTGCCTTGTTTTCAAAATAATAATATTATTGATGTTAGACGTCATGTTAAGAAGGTTTCCCTTTTCTTTAATAAATGGTGTTGTAATGCCTTATATGAATATGTGGGAATGAAATTGTTTATCTTATCTTTTGATGATGATGATCTTGATTGGTTTGCAGAACTTAAAGATAAACATGTTAGAACTTACAATGAGTTGATTGATGTTTTTATGGAAAACTGGAAGGAGAAGGACTCTCCAAATATAAATATAGTCAATTCTGATATTAAGAATGATGCTTCACCTGATCCTAATCAAAAGTTTAAAGAAGTCATTCAGGCCATATAATTTGTCTATGCGAAGCAATTGAAGGCCATGAAATCTCACCTTGCAAAGGCAGAAGCTTGCATCAAGTATTCAGACCATATAGAGCCAGAGCTTCACAGTGAACAAGAAAATGAATTTCACTTGTAAATTCCAGAAGAGCCTATATACGAGTCATTACTAGTCACAAGGAAACAAAGGATTTTGAGTTGGAAATGATTGAATATCCAAATAATTCAAATCCCCACCCTCCTCCTGAGGAATCCATCTCCTTAGAGAAGATCTTAGATAGTTATGATTAACCTGAAACGAGCAGTGAAGCAGAGGTCTTGACAGTCCCAGTTCCAATCTCTCATCTGTCAGAAGAATCAATAATAGATAATGGGAAAGTGGAAGACAACTCCAGTTTTTTAGTGTCAGATCATTATGAGCAGTGGTTGGGCTTCCACCATGACATTCCAATGCAAAGATTCATCAAAACTTTACAAGGCTTGCCAGAATTCAATGTTTGGCTTAATAAAAAAATGAACATGTTTCTTGTGTGGTCTGATCTCAAGAAAAGAGCCAAGTTGATAAAACTTGGAAAATGATCTTCAACGAGTCATCCCGGACATGGATTTTTTAGACATATGAGATATTATTTCATCCATGACATGGCTGTTACATATGTTTTCTACTTTAGCCAGTTGGATAATGAGAAAGTCAAAACCACCAGTGAGCAGAGATTTTTTAAGGTTTTCTTCAGTAATGTCATTTGATGCCATGGAGCATCCTCTGTAATGTATCTCTAACCCTCTCCTCCACATTTTAAATTTCATTTATGCTCACTTTATTCTTTTATACTTTATGTATAGTAGTTCATATTCATTTTTGTATTATATTTTGTATTTACATGTATAATAATTGTGCAATTTCAATTTACACTTGGTCTTCATATACATGTGTCGCTTATGTTGTTTTTGGCGAGATGTTTGTGATGTAGGGACAAATTCTGGATTTTTGCATGCTCTTTTTTTCTTTCTTAAAGGTCAAACACACATCCCCATATGGAGCCAATGTTATCCACCAAGTTGCACTAGGATGGATTTCCAGTGAGCCACCAAAGATTGAACATTTTCATGTTCAAAATTCAGAGTTCAGAGGTTCAGTCGGTCATAAAGACCAACCTTTTTATTTACATTTCCATAAAAAATTTTGTAATAAGAGATGTTGCATGATCAACTTGTAAAAGGTGTTAACCACCTTAATTCCTAAGCATGAGTTTTACTCTGGAGTGTTTTTTTACTTACTAATTATATTTTTACCGTTTTCAGGCAACTTATAATTTATGAGTTTTTTCACTCAATTCCTCCAGAGCTGGAGTATACGCCCATGGTTAGGCTTGGGCATTGATATAAGCCTATTTTATAATGTATATTGCCATGCTAAACATACTCCTAGAGTCTTGTGGAAATGTGCTAAGTCCCCCTTAGTTTGTTTTAAAATTTTTTCAGTTAATTAAAAATTTGCCGCAATTCGGCAATTTTTAATTAAAAACTAAAGATGTATTAAAAAAGTGGTACTAGGGGACTTAATATGCTATCGGGGTGCTCATTTTTGGACCTAGAGCACCCATATTACCTAAGTACCCACTTGGTTGAGCAAAAATAGTGATTTTAATCACTTAAAAATCATTTTTGCTTATAAAACCCAAAAAAGTAAAAAAAAAAAAAAATCAACAAAAACAAAAATCAAGGAAACATGTGGAGACATGTTGGAGACAAATGGAACTCTAAAAATCTATGTGGAAGAAAGTATATGACTCTCATTGGTCAAAGGGATAAAGTGGGCATGATTTAATTTGATTTTGAGCACGTGCCAAAACATAGGTGTGCCCCTCTTGAGAGGTGGCGCATTCCCATGAGGGCAACCAACCTCTTGAGAGGTGGCGCACTCACACTCCTCCATTTGTGGCACACTTGGCATTGATTGGGGCTTTGGGAGAGGTGGGAGCCCATACCTCACCACTTGGCTCCCCTCTTCTCACACTTGGTGCACCCTCCCTCTCCACATGGTGCACCCTCTTTCACTTGGCTTCTTCACCCTCTTGCTATATGTTGGGGTTAGCTCTCCCTTTAGAATCAGATTTGGTCATGTAAAGTTATGATGTTGTAATATGCTCTCGGTCTATTAGAATAAAACTTGAAGACTTTGGAGGTCAATCTTGGTGTCTTGTGCCAATGTGTGGATGCCATTCTTCTTTGTCGATGTGTTGAGATTATGGTAAACTTCTTTTTTCTTGCAATTATATATGTTATTAACCTTTAATAAGATATTAGTGAGATTGCTTGCAATACTATATCTTATATACCATATTTAATCTATGATTTCATGTCATTCTTGCTTGAATTCATGTTTTCTAGATTGAATGTGTAGGAGGTAGATGCATCTACTTTTAATAGTTTCTTGTAAGATTTGTTTTAGGTTTGCAGGATCTCTAATTTGGAGGAGTGGAAGACTCTAGCTTGAGCTTCTAACACTTCCAATTCTATCTAATCGGAAGGTTTCCCTTTTCAATATGTCAAGGAGACTCCATAGCCCAAAATTGTCTTCATTCGGCATTCTTTCTTCCTTATCTTAAATTTTCCGAAAATCTAAATTTTGGTTACTAGTTGCTTACTTTATCTTAGATGTATATCAGATTTCAACATCCTTCTTATATAAGTTAGTAAGTAAATTTAAAAGTTAGATCTAGAGTTCATATTTTAATTTTATCATCTTAAACTAGATCTAGCTCAAGAAACGTCAATTTTAGCAAATAATTTACTTCGAAATTTTTAGAGGCTAAAGGTTGACTTGTTTCAAAGATATTTAAGTTCTATATTTGGCAATTAGAGTGAATTTATATTGTTGTTTTAAAACAACAGAAAAATACCCTAAGGAGACAAGCTCTTTAGCTTGCTCTTCTTAGTTCATTTTTTGCTCATTTGATGCTAGTTTACTTAGTCAATTTTGGGGCTTTCCTACTATTAATCCAAGACACTTCCAAAGTGTTTTTAGAAATATTTTATCATTGTTTTTGTTTTTGTTTTGTGTAGGTTGATGAACATATAAGAGGGATTTATGTCCGTTTTGGGCGGATTTGGAGCATCCGGGACCCCCGGGGGCACCCCTATTCTTCAATAAGTATTTTGTAAACATTGTGAAGAATTGTGACCCCCCTAATGAATGGTCATAAGTCACTTCCATAAATATTTGTGGAAGTTATTTAATAAAATCAGTGGGGCTACAAGCTTTCACTCTTCATCCCCCCTAGGGGAACGATGTTTTCGGTGATTGTCTAAATTTTTGCAATTTTAGCTTAGATTCAATTTTCATAACTAAGGACAAGCTAAAATTAATCTTTCAACTCATCACAAAGCACTATAATATCACATAAAAGTTAAATCAATCTAGATTAGATTTCCTTTTGCAAAGTAGAACACTAATTGCTAGATTAGTTTTGCTTCTTGCAATTTCAAGTTGGCAAATAAACCATCCCCTTAGCTCCTCGAAAGAGGCATGGTCAGATTAGTTATTAGTCTCACATTTCAATTTCAGTTATTTATTTTCTTGTTTAAAATAAACAAATTCCCCTTAGCTCTTAGTGCGGTTCCTGACCCTTCTAGTTGCGAGCTAGTCTCAATCTACTGGAAGTAAGTTTCATACACACTGTGTTGGTCAGTGGTTGATAGATTAATTAGGACAATCTCTAAGTGGTATCATTTGTCTAAGACCTCTACCCTGGGTGTCGTGTGTCAAATCACTTGGCAACTCACCTTGTTGGATCTGCGACACACTCGGTCGGTAAGTTTTAGATTGGTGAATGATACGTAAGGAGGCCCAAACCATTTCATTAACTCAACATCAATTTATCCTGATAAAACACACGAACTACATTTGCAACGATTCACTTTAAGGCATTGGTCTCATTTTACACTCAACAAAGCCACACGCTTATTTTATATATTGGTTATCTTCTTTGAAGCAAATTTTAATTTCACTTGCATATAAAAAATGTACCTGAGTATCCTTTTATGCAAGTATATGTTTGATGTTATATCGTGGATGAACAATTGGTTTATGTGTATTTCAATTTATGGTTGATTGTTGAAAGAAAATAATAAACTCCTAGATTTAATTTCTTGAACTTAGATTAGTTCAAAGCCTTAGTATATTTGTTAGGGACCACCCCCCTTGGCTTCGCTAGGAGTTGTCCTAGATGGAGGAGTTGAGGATTAGGTGACAACACCTTAACTCTCACTTGCCCCCAAGGACACATCGAGTGGATTGAAGATTTCTTCCACGTCTCCCAGGTGTGTATGCACCTCTCTTTTGGCACATGTTCAAAATCAAATTAAATCATGTCCACTTTATCCCTTTGACCAATGAGAGTCATCTAATTGCTGCCACATAGCCTTTTGGAGTTCTATTTGTCTCCATCATGTCTCCACATGTTTCCTTGCTTTTTGCTTTTGCTGATTCTTTTTTTTTTTACTTTTTTGGGTTTTATGAGCAAAAATGATTTTTAAGTGATTAAAATAACTATTTTTTCTCAACCAAGTGGGTACTTAGGTAATATGGGTGATCTAGGTACAAAACTGAGCACCCTGATGGAATATTAAGTCCTCCAGTACCACTTTTTTAATACATCTTTAATTTTTAAATAAAAATTGTTGAATTGCGACAAATTTTTAATTAACTGAAAAAATTTAAAAAAACTTAAGGGGGAATTAACACATTTCCATAAGACTTTAGGAGTATGTCTAGCATGGTAATATACATTAGAAACTAGGCTTAGATCCATGCTCAAGCCTAGCCATGGGAATATACTCCAACTCTAGAGGAATTGAGTAAGAAAACTCATAAATTATAAATTGCCTGAAAACGACAAAAATATAACTAGTAAGTAAAAAAACACTCCAGAGTATAACTCACGCTTAGGACTTAAAGTGGCTACGACCTTTTGAAAGTTCATCATGCAACATCTCTTATTACAAATTTTTTTATGGAAATGTAAATAAAAAGGTTGGTCTTTATGACCGACTGAACTTCTAAACTCTGAATTTTGAACATTAAAATGTTCAATCTTTGGTGGCTCACTAGAAATCCATCCTAGTGCAACTTGGTGGATAACAGAACCAATTGAGCTAACCCATTGAGGTTTTCTTTTTAAACCCTCTCACGATTCTCCTTTTTTCCCAAAATATCTGGATGGAGGTTAGCTCAAGTGTTAGCCACAATAACAATTAGTAATTTAGTGAGACTCAACTAGACATGAACCTTAGCTAGACTAGAACAAAATCCTTGACATTGTACTTCACATTAACATATTGTGTTTCAATGGATTGAGCTAACCCACTAGGCTATATATATTCCTCAATCCCAAGGTTTAGCTCAATTGTTTGGACCATTAACCAAAGGCATGTAGCTAATGGGGAAGTCATAGGTTCCAATCTAGTTGAGTCCCTCGGGGTTACCAACAATGCTTGTGGTTGGTGGTTGACACCATCCTCAATTTGTATATTCTAGGGAATAGGGGGGATCTTGCAAAGTCCCAAGGAATAGGGTGAATCTTGCAAAGTCCCAAGGGTTAACTCAATCACTTAGACCATCCCCCAAGGGCATGTTGCCAATGTGATTTGGATATTCTAGGGAATAAGGGGTATCTTGCAAAGTACCAAGGAATAGGGGGAATCTTGCAAAGTCCCAAGGGTTAACTCAATCACTTAGACCATCCTCCAAAGGCACGTTTCCAATGGGTAGGTCAAAGGTTTCAATTTTGTCTAATCCCTCATGGTTACTAACAATGCTTGTGGCTAGTGGTTGACACCATCCTCCTTCAAGGTTAGCTCAATCATTTGAACCATCCACCAAAGTCATGTGGCCAATGGGGAGGTTACGAGTTCCAATGTGATCGAGTCCCTCAGGTTTAACCGTGGCTCTTGTGGTGGTAGTTGACATCATTCTCCATCCAAATATTCTAAGGAAGAGGGAGGATCCTGCAAAATTTTTCTTTGAAATATATATATATATATATATATATATATTCAGAGGTCATATGTTCCAATTCAATGGAGTCTCTTAAGGTTACCAATGGCTCTTGTCAATGTTGATTGACACCATCCACCATCTTGATATTGTAGAGAAGAAGGGGAATCTCGTGATGTTTTCCTTATATATATAATCCCAGTGTGTTAGTTCAATTCGTGTGAATGCACTATTTCTGAGTCACAGTTCGCCATGAGGTCTCCCATTTTTGTCTCACTAGGTCTCCTTTGGTTGTCCACTGTTATTGTGGTTGTTGGTTGAGCCACCTTCAATCTATATATTTCAAGGAAGATGGGGGGATCCACATAGAGACACACACATGCCACGTATATCGCAATTGGTTAGCTCAACGAGTGCTCACTAAGGTTGTTGGGCATTTGGATAGCTCCATGCCAGTGGGTGCTCGATTCAAATGCCCCTATGTGAGGCACATTACTCTATGAAATTAGGTTTACTAGATATTCCATTCACAAAATTGGAGAAGCATCCAATGGGTTTTCCTACAAGGTTTTTCTTGGAATGTGTGTGTGTGTGTGGGGCACAACCATAATAAACATTGATAACCCTAAATGGATTTAACCATTCTCATGCTTTGGATGGATTTTTCAACCAATTGGGGTTTATACATTCGTGGATGGTACCTATTTCAAACCAGTCGACGTTGATCATAATACCTCACCCAACAAAGACATTGAATGAGGCACACAATAAAGGCACTCAGCTGGGGGAATTGATCCCAAAACCTCTTATATGAACTTCAAATCGCTTTACCACTCAAATTAACCCACAAAAATATCCCTTGAAACTTTCATAACACTAATGAGTTCTTCCTTCTCTTTAATAGATCCATATTCAATTCCCATAGAAATGTTTCCAAAACTCATGTAATATGCATATCAAAGAAGGCTTCTCAAACCACTCGAATTTGTTGGTAATCTTGGTGTATGCATTCTGACAGATTTCTTTGAATAATTCCTTGTGGAAAGGTGTCCCATGGATTAATTAGAGTTGACCTTAAATGATTTGTTCGAGTGCATGCCAATACCCTATTCTAGTACAACTCCATCAGATCTAATCATAGAGTGGATATCAATACCCTAAGTCACTCTGTTCAAGCCCGTTTATATGTAAATTTGGTTCTGCAAGACCTAAATTGATCGATTAATATCACTTTGGCTACCGTTTTGTTCATAGATATTATAGGGTTTTTCATGTCAACCAGTGGATTGATCTGTCAATCAACAAATCGAGTTCAAGTTAATGATTTGTGGAGATTTAGAGCACAGATCTATGAGTTTTTATTGAGCACTAGGATGAATTTATCATTGAACATTTAACTGACAGATATATCACTTGATAATTTTCTTAGATCGGTGTTGTGCGCAGTCTACTCTGCGCAACACTGTTTCAAATACTACACACCAAAGAGGTTACGTGACAAAGTTGTCAAGACCATTACGCAGTGCACAAACTGCTCAGTTTTTTGTGCGCTCTGAATACACACACTTAATGAAATGATTTATGAATGCGGAATAATTGTTACAACCCTAATTAATTCTTTAATTATCATAAATGGTAAAGATTATTTTAATAAAGATTAGTTTATTGAATTATTAAAATATATTTATGGACACTCTATTATAATATAATTATTATTGGTAGTTGAACCAATTTATGGGAGGGATAAGGTGGTTGAGGGATTAATGAGGGGAAGGTGGTTGGACAAAGGATGGGGAGAAGGAAGATAAAGGGGAAGAGAGGACTCGAGAAGGGCATATTTTTTGGTTGAGTGATATTTTTGGTTTATGGTAGGGTGAGAAATTTGGAGAGGGAGAAGGAGAAGGGAGGAAATAGTTTGGGCTGCATTAGTTTTTCTTACATTTTTCTTGAGGAATCTCACATGGGCATGTGTTGCTGGGAATTTTGGGCTTGGGTTCCAGGAAACTGTAAGAAATCCTTGGGCTAGGGAGCCAGAGAAGTTGTTCCTAGTTGGCTGGGAGTTTAATCAGTTTGGGCATGATTCATCAGCTTCAGTTCAACATCAGGTTGAGCTTCAGTTCAACATCAGGTTGAGGTAAATACCTCATGCTCATTATGTTGTTTTTCATTATTATGTTGTTAGTTATGCTATGCTGTTGTTCATTATTATACTACTGAACATTATTTTTATCATGGAACAATAAATAAATAAATAAATTAGAAGGAATTTTTGTATTTGTATTTATATTTTTTTTAGGCTCTGTATGTAGAGGCCTTACACATGGTATCAGAGCCCTAGTTTAAAAAGTGGTGCCTAGGCCTACTAGGGTAAATTATATGCCTTATGTTCCATAAAAAAGCATGAAAACCTGGGCATGCAACCTTGAAACCCCTACATCCCTTTAACAACAAAAAATAACCCAGAAATGGAAAGAGTCCAAAACTGGAAATAACCTAAAAACTAAGCCAAAAAAAAAAGAAAACCTTAAGAATACCTAAGGAATGAAATGAATTACAACAAAGAAATCATGCACTCTATCCAACCCATCGTGTTTTCTGTAGTCTGTCCAACCCCCTATCCACCTGTTCCAGCTCCACACAACCTACAAGCCAAGCAAAACAACAACAACAACAAATTTTAACACTGGTTATAAATAAATAGACATATATATATTGAAATATTCTGAAGATTATACAAAAAAATATATATGTATCTAAAAAAAATAAAAACAAAAATTTATTGGAGTTATAATTCATCGAGGCCCAATCTCCAAGAATTCAAGAGAGGCCCAGATTACATTTTAGAAAGAATGAAGATGAAATTTAAAAAAAAAACCTGTTGCAATATTGCAATATAAAATCACTGACATGTTCTACATATTATACATTAGTTGTGAGAAAAGCTAAGAATATGAATACCACAAGAAACAATACCTAAGAAACACTAATCCTAATAGACAATCCATTCCCATTACTAATGGCCATTATCACTCAAGCTGTTGAAATTTGAAATCACTTGATGGATTCTATGCATCCTTGACCCAAATATATACAGATGTTGGTTCTCCTTTACCTTGTTGGTTGCTTTGAGAAACAGATGGTTTACTCATGAAAAAGATATAAAGCAGACATTGTGTAACCTAAAAGCCAAAGGCCAAAGAGATGCAACTGAGAGCTTAACCAACATCACCTCAGAAAGGATAAGCACCCATAACAAGCGCAAGGGTGGAGATCGCAAGAGGTCAAAAGTTTAGAACCGAGGACCACCACACAAGGCCAACACAAATCCAGTGACCATGCCATAAGACAAGTCGAGAAAAGATCCCACGGGTCACATACAACCCAATGCCCAAGCACGAATCCCACATCCCAACGTTAGTTAGCTATAAGACCTACGTGCTAACCAACTGCGCCACCACCCGAACTGTGGATAAATTTCTTTTATTCCCTCCAACGCACAAACACAGGTCTGCTAAGGTCGAGCCAAGCACCAAATGCAGGTCTGCTCATAAGACAATTGATTGTGGAGGAGCCATAAGAAGTCCCATAGGTGGATAAATACACTTGGTTCAACATTACCCCGACCTCATCTCTCCCATGGTCACAACGGAGCACTTGGCACGAGAAAGCCCACAGGTCGATAATATGCACAAGGCCCAACCTCAAGCTCCATATACGTCTGCACCAAGTGTGTGCTAAGCTCCCAAGTATGAGCGCCATCCCATAGAAGGGAGGATGCCATAAGGACCATATCATATGCACTCGAGTCCATGCAATAGTGTCGAGACCATTGTTGGCGTTGTGTGAGAGCTCATCTGAGTGATTTATCGCAGTTACACTTGATTGTGGTAATGATTCCTTGTTTAACCGTTGTGAACAAATCTGTGGTGTCGGCTGGTGTTCTTACAAAGTCACACCATAACCATATGGTATTCTATCCAAGGGTTGTTCTGAAAGGGCTTCCCATCTTGATTTTCACATCATAAGTTCCAGATGAGTTCCATGCGAGACAAAACATGATCGGAGCACATTTATTCTCTGCAATAAGACCCCACAACTTCCTCTTGCATTTCTAGACAGATTTCTGGTATTCTTCGCTTACTGTAGAATATAGCTTGCACATCTCGAACTCTTTGCAAGATCCCAATGCAATTAGAACTCAACTCCGCACACCAAGACGAGAGGAAGCTCTGCGACTACAACCCCCTTTGAACACTCTGCAACACAACGCATCCGGCTAAGACCAAACACTAAGCCTCTGAGGAGGATATACACAATCTGTGTAGAGTGGAAGCCCAGGATAGCCTGTGGTGGGGGGGAGAAAACCCAACCATAGTTGCAGAATGGGAGAGGCGGTAGAGGAGGGAGCTTATGCAAAAGTTTTTCTTAGTGTAGAGTTTGAGAATTGAGAGAGGGGGGAGAAGGGAATGTGGGAAAGTATTCTTTAAATTTTAATTGTTTTTATTTAGTGTAAAATCTAATTATTTTAAAATTAATCAGAATAATTATATTTAAAATGATTAATTTAAAATTTAAAATTTTATTTCAAACCATTGATACTAGTGATAAATTAATTAGTGATTAATTAACTAGTGACTAATTAATTAGAATGATTAATTAATTAAGTGAGTAATTAATATTAATAATTAATTACATATTTAATGATAAATGTTAATGATTAATTATGTTCAAGATCACATTAACTAGTTTTAAATGAATTTTTTAAAGACTTAAACCATGATAAAGGGGAAGGGGGCTTCATGCATGCTAAGAAGGTAAGTTAGAGAAATTGGTGATTGCGGTACAATGATAGTGTAGCTAGCAAGGTAGAGAGTTAGAAACTATTCTAAACAAAGTTACCAAGATTAGAGGCTTTCGACCCCAATCTTTAGCCACTTACCCTAAAGAGAGCAACGTTTGTATACAGATAAGTAAAAAAAACTTATGCCTAACCCTATGTTTGTAAGTATAAGTTGAGTGAATATGAACTGCCTTAGACTGTTCCCTGACAAGCATTTGGTTTGATGTAGATTCAATTATACATGATGGTTAGGACTCGGGGAAATTGAGGCTAAGGGGCATCGTTGCAAGGATCGCCAATGCCGGTGTTGCCACCACCATCGCCTGAATTAACTCTCATTTTGTGCTCTTTGGAGGCTATTAATGAGAATTTAAAGGGGCGTCAACCAGCAGGGGTTGAAGTGGACCCCCCACCATCTGGAGTGGGTAACCCTGAAGTGTTGATGGATTTATAGGGAGGGCCTCCACCCGGGGACATCACTAGAGAACTGCAAAAGATCAAATTCCCAGAGTTTGCCGGGGGGTCATGCTAGTGAACGTGCGGTGGCATGGTTGGAAGGAATGACATGATATTTTTCCTTAAGAGACTATGATTCCACATCAAAGGCGCTAATAAGGATCTTTGAGTTGAGGGATAATGCCTTGAACTGGTGGGGCAACCTGGAGAGGTAGTTGCACCTTACCCCAGACACCATCTCATGAGAACTTTTTGAGGAAAGGTTCCAGAGGAAATATTTGCCAGATTACTACGAGGAACAATAGGTGGGGGCATTTCATGCTCTAGTACAGGGAAATAGGACCATGGAAGAGTACGATATTAGGTTCATGGAGTTGGTAAAATATGTTTCGTACATGGATAATGATCAACGACAGGCATAATGCTTTGTCTATGGGTTAAACCCTAAGATAAGGGCCATGGTACGAATGTGGAAACCATCGTCAGTAGCAGAAACAGTTGAAAATGCACGTTATGCAGAGGAACATATGAGCTTAAATGGAGGTATGAGATTGACCTTTCCATAGCATCCTCGATTCGTGGGGAAGGCCACTAGGAACTTCTCCAAGGGAGGGAGCTCTAGGCCACCTCCTTATGGTAATAGAATCGCACCTAGGACAATTCCTACAAGTATTTCAATGGAAACAAGTGCAACATCCCACAAGTCACCAACAACGCAAGTAGGTCCATGACCTTCTTAGGGAGCAACAACTAGGGACAGGGGCTCCAGGGGAAGGAACTCATTTAAGAGACCATCACAGAGCAGTGCGTAGGTTCCATCTTGTGTTACATGTTTTGGATGTGGAGGAACCCATTACCAACGTGACCACCCAGAGTTGCAAGTAGGATTTGTGCATAGAGAAGGAAAGACCCCGATTAGAAGAGCAAGTAGTAGCCACCATATTTATGCAGTGGTTAATAATCGCCAGGCAAAACATAAATCCACGATGGTGGAGTCATCAGGTATGCTAAATCATGTCAATGCTAAAATTTTATTTGATTCTGGTGCCACAGATAGTTTCATTTTACCATCTGCATTAGAAAAGTGTGGGTTGGTAGCCTATGAGCACGATGACTTTAAACAAGTTGAGATGGCTTCGGGGGAAAAACAAGCGGTAGGACCTAGCATTGATAATTGTCTAGTAGACCTGGGAGTGTGTAATACTAGGTTGAAGGTATACATCATTGCTCAAGGGATGTATGACCTAATCGTTGGAATGGATTGGTTAGAAGCCCATCGAGCTATCGTAGATTGTTTAGTGAAAACGGTGTTGTGTGTTGATGATGAAGGAAGGTCAGTAGAGATGCACGGTGTATGGAGGAAGGTGTCTCTGTGCTTTATCTCGACCATGAAGGCTAAACATTTCATGAGGCAAGGGTGTCGACTATATGTAGTGGAAGCAGTGAATGAAAGGAAAGGACCCTCCTTGGATCAGTACCCAGTATTGTTGGAGTTTAAGGATGTTTTTTCGAAAGAGTTGCCAGGGTTACCTCCTGAGAGGGAGCTTGATTTTACTATTGAGATAAAACCTGGTGCAGAGCCAATTTCCAAGACTTCGTATAGGATGACAACGACCAAACTTTCTGAGTTGCATATGCAATTGAAAAAAATACTCGACTTAGGGATAATAAGGCCCAGTGTCTCGCCTTGGGGTGCACCAGTAATTTTTGTGAAGAAGAAGGATGGTTCCTTATGACTATGTATAGATTAAAGGGACTTGAACCACACTACAGTGAAAAATAGGTACCCAATGCCACAGATAGATGATCTCTTTGATCAAATGAAAGGAGCAACAATATTCTCAAAAATTGATTTTCGATCAGGGTATCACCAGTTAAGGATTAAGGAAGGTGATATTCCTGAAACTGCATTTCAAACTTGATTTGGGCATTATGAGTTTGTTGTAGTACCTTTCGGTTTGACCAATGTGCCAATAGTATTCGTGAGCCTCATGAATGGTGTATTCCAGAAGTAATTAGACCGCTTTGTACAGGTCTTTATAGATGATAACCTCATCTATTCCAAGAACGAAAGAGAACATGAGGAACACTTGCGGGTGGTGTTGTCCTGCCTTAGAGAGAACAAATTGTATGGATAGTTGTCAAAGTGTTCCTTCTTCCAGAAAGAAATTCACTATTTAGGTCATATCATTTATGGTGAAGGAATCTCCGTGGACCCAGAAAAGGTAAAGGCCATTATGGAATGGCCAGTGTCGAAAAATGCTCATGAGGTAAGAAGCTTCATGGGGCTAGCAGGTTATTATCAGATATTTGTGGAAGGGTTCTCTAAAATAGAAAAACCCATAACCACTCTCCAATGCAAGGGGGTCAGGTATGAATGGATAGAATAATGTGATAGTGCATTCATCAAGCTTAAGAGGTTACTAACCAATGCACTAATTCTACGAGTGCCAGATATGGAAAAATACTTCACAGTTTGCAGAAATGCCTAGAAGAAAGGGACGGGGGTCGTGCTAATGAAGGATGGAGGAGTGATAGAGTATGCGATGAGGAAGTTGAAGCAATATAAGGAGCTTTACACTACTCATGATTTGGATTTGGCAGCTATAATGCTAGCTCTGAAACTTTGGAGGCACTATCTATTGGGGTGAAATTTTGAGCTCAAAACAGACCATGAAAGTTTAAATCATCTTTTCACACAAAGGAATCTCAATCCTAGGTAGAGGCGATGGAGTGATTTTATGAGTGAGTACAATTTTGGTATTTCGTACATCAAGGAAAAATAAAATGTGGTCGCGGATGACTTGAGTAGGAGACCATGTGTCTTCTCCTTGGTACCCTTAAAAGTCAATCTGAGAGAGCGTGTGTTGATGCAACTCCTTGGAGATAGTTGGTATTTAAAGGTTAATTCAACCCTCCAGAGTGGGAGGCAATTAGATCCAAAGTATGAAGGATATATCCTTGAAGCAGATGGACTATTAAGATATCAAGGAAGGATGTGTTAGAAAAACAGGACCGTGGAGCAATAAAATAAAACAAATGCGGAATCAAAACACAAAAGATACACAATACAATAGAGACACAGATTTACGTGGTTCACCTAGTGTGGGCTATGTCCACCAAAGAAATTGCCAGGTCCTTCCTTTATTATTATCCAACATATGAAGGGATACAACCTACAACAAACCCGCTGTAACTTCCTCTTCTTTCTCTCACAGTCTCTTATCTCAGAATACAATATTCTCCATCAACCATAGCTGCAATACATTTCCCTCATAAAAGAGGGTTGCCTGCTAGGGAAAAAAACCCTAACATAATCTCTACCGTTAGATCTACGACCTTATAATGAATGGTCCATATTTACAATGAAATTACAATATACATTTACAAGGCAATTTTTCCTTCGGGGGCTTTGCCCCCGAACCCCCCCTCTGCACTCCCCCGCGTGGAAGAGTGTACATACTTCTGGGGTGTAAATACTTCATGGGGTATAAACATGGCTGAAAGTAAAATACCTTTGAATCAGGAAGATAATCAGGCTCCACAACCAACAGGATGTACATCCACGAAGGTGGGGATATTCGAAGCATCATACTGAAGGAATCCCATAGAGCACTTTATTGTGCGCATCTGGGTGTGAAGAAAATGTACGCAAACATGGAGAATCTTTTCCTCTGGGTAGGCATGAAGCGCGATGTAGTCCATTTCGTTGCTAAGTTCTTAGAGTGCCAACAAGCGAAAGCCGACCACCACCATCGACATGTCTCCTACAACCACATGATGTCCCTATGTCAAAGTGGGAAGTCATTTCTATAGATTTTGTTCTGGGGTTGCCGCTCACATCACATAAACACAATTCCATTCTTGTGATAGTTGATAAGTTGACCAAGAGTGCTCATTTTATTCTGGTTAGAGCCACTTATGATGTCACTAATGTGTCACATGTGTTTGTAAGGGAGGTCATCCGTTTGCATGGGATACCCAAGAAGATCATTTCAGATAGGGACTCTAGATTCACTTCTAAGTTTTGGACAAGTTTGCAGTTAGTGTTGGGGATGCAGTTGAACTCAAGTACAACTTATCATCCTGAAACAAATGGGAAAATTAAGAGAGTAAATCAGGTTATGGAAGACATGCTTAGGATGTATGTTATGGATAATCAAACCCATTGGGAGAAGTACCTACGTTTGGTAGAGTTTGCCTACAATAACAGTTTTCATAGCTCCATCGGAATGCCACCCTACAAATATTTGTATGGAAGGCCATGCAGAACACCATTGAGTTGGGAAAGATTAGAAAACCGAGTGATAGCTGGGCCAGAGTTCATTCAAGAGATGGAGGAATAGGTGATACACATTAGGCAGAGGCTAAAGGAAGCACATGACAGACATAAAATTTACGCTGATGCACATAGGACTGACCAAAGTTATAAAGTGGGAGATCAAATTTTCATTCGTGTCAAGACTAATAAGAGTACCATTCTATTTGGGAAGGGGACAAAGTTGTCACCTCGATTTATAGGACTATTCAAAATCCAAGAGAGAATTGGACCCGTTTCCTATCGTCTCGTATTGCCACCCCACTTGCATAAAACTCATAATGTTTTTCATGTTTCTGTTCTACGTCATTATGTTGTTGATGAATCTCATAAATTGAATTGGAAGGAATTAAAGGTATCGGATGCAGGAACCCTCACAGTAGGACTGTTACGCATATTAGATCATAGAGTCCGACAACTTAGGAATTGTCTGGTAGACCAAGTTAAGGTCCAGTGGGACAATTATAGCCCAGGATATGCTACTTGGGAGGATGCCGAGACATTACAATGAGATCATCCCTCACTCTTTTGACCACCTAGAGAATATGTTTCTCGAAGGTTGGGTGTATGTAATTCCACCTTTTGACTTAGATAGCTAGAATTACCTAAGGCCCAGTCACCTTTATTTTCTATTCACTGTGAAACTATTAATGATACACTTGAACTTTTAATATGTATGAACCTATGTGAATGCCAATTCTATGAATGTTTAACGTTATTTGAATGCTGATGGACATTATGCAATCTATTATGTGAATGTCGATTCTATGAATGTTTAATGTTATTTGAATGATGATGAATATTATGCAATCTATTATGTGAATGTCAATTCTATGAATGTTTAACGTCATTTGGATGATGATGGACACTATGCAATCTATTATGCGAATGTCGATTCTATGAATGTTTAACGTTATTTGAATGATGATGGATATTATGCAATCTATTATGATAAATTTCAATTCTATGAATGTTTAACGTTATTTGAATTATGATGGACATTATGTAATCTATTATGTGAATGTCGATTCTATGAATGTTTAGCGTTATTTTAATGATGATGGATATTATGTAATCTATTATGAGAATTGTCACTTCTATGAATGTTTAATGTTATTTTAATTATGGGGATATTATATCGCGGAAGTCTGGGTGATATTTGCAGGACACTAAACAAAAGAGGTTCAAATTTCAGCCCACTAGGCTGAGAACCCGCGATCCAAAAAGTGCCCAAGTATGGAACGAGGGATCCACATACACTCTATAAAATTTCTTGTACATACTTTCTAAAAGTACATGTTTACTATGTATTGCTCGTTTGTCAGAAAACTTTTATATCAGTCGCCCGACCAGATTGTACAATAGCGATTGATAAAGCGTTGACTACATATTAGTTTGTCCTTTGACCATAAATATTTGCACAATACCTATTGTTGGAGCTATGGAATTAAAAGCATATATTTTTATATATTAAAAAGTAACATATATGTGCTGATCTGATTGGCTAAGAGATTGGAGGTCTTATTGTCGGCTTCACTATTCCCAATGTAGTATATGGCAACATATCCAAACTTTTTCTCATAGACAATATGTTTTAATCATATATTTTTCCTGTATATTGCTTGAAGGTCGATTAATGCTACCGTTAGTTCGAATGTTTGTATTAGCATTTTCTGCTACCTGAATATATCCATCAATTTTGATATGTACTAAGCATATTGAAATGTTTTCATATCCAAGATTTGTATATTTCTTGAAATTTATTGACACTTATTCTAAGATGCCTCAATAGGCATGACAACATAAATGTTTACATGACGCGACATCCTCCAACACCCCTGAAAACTTAAATGTTTTCATACCGCAAGGTCCTTAGACAGCCTCAGAGTCTTAAATGTTTATGTAAATATGATTCTCAGAGTACATGCCAGTTCAATAGCCATTGTATGTTTCATCCTTGTTCTTCCATTGAAGCTACATACATTGTTTACTGGTTCAATGACTGCTTCTTCTTTGCTGGTTTGTTGGGTGCTGCCATTGTATGCTTCATCCTCATAATCATTGAAGCTAGATACATTGTTTACTGGTTCGGTGAGTGGTTCTTCTTTGCTGGTTTCTCGGTTGTTTTTTTTGTCGTTTCACTCACGATTCGACATGCGCTTCTGCATTTCATCGTTTCAGAGTAAATTTCGATGCCATAGTTTCATTTTGTATTCCTTGTTTGTTGTTTAGTGTTTGTAGTTTGAAAGTAAGAATGTTTCCTTATTTGTAGTCACATGTTCCTTGTATGTTTCCGGTTCCTTTTCTTCTTCGATTGCAGTTTTGTAATCATTGGAGATACATATGTTGTTCACTGGGTCGGTGGCTTTTGCTGGTTCGTTGGTTCCTGGGTTGCTGGTTCTATTTGTTTGCCTTGGGTTTGTACTTTGGGGCCCTTGGTGTGTAGTTTAGGCTCTTCGTGCTTTCTCACTGGTTTGGTCCTTGCTAGTTTCTTTTCTTTGATTCGGCCTTGCAGGGTTGGGGTGCAACGATGGTGGTTGGAGCTTTTCTTTTTTCTCTTTTTTGGGATTGTTATTGTTTTTTGGGGGCACTTTATGGTGTTCAGCCCCTGCACCCACCAGTCAATCTGAATTTGTGTTATTTGCCATTTTTGCAGAGGCCGTTATCTATAATTCTATGAGATTTTCCTGGTGCTTGAGTCTTGTCATGAAAGAAAATAGTTGCATACAAAATTGTTGGAGAATTACATGTGAAATTACAATATCCAATGTTTTTTTGTTGGAATAAAGCATATGTATGCAACCTACATTTATAGACCACGTATGGTCAGATGTGTGGATATGACATTACATGTTCTTTCTCCTCTACATAGACTGGTGTGCACACAATACAATTTGTGTTGTGCTTGAGATATGATATGTGCAACAAAGATTCTTCAAGATTATATTTTCATGTCTAGAAGCATGTCTGGGTAGTTTTCCATGGAAAACTGAGAACTTGTATCGTGGGCACAACAGACTGTGTAGAGGATAAAGAACATGGTTAAAGGGCATATTTGGATGATTTTCCATGGAAAAAAAGAAATCGTTTAGCTACGGCCATGCAATTGCGTGATATTTTTTGCCTTGTAATATATTTTGGCTAGGGAAAAAAAAGGTAGACATTTACAACCATGGATAGAGAAGCACAAAGGTTCATGTTTCTGCTTTTGTAAACTATTCGTTGAGTCAGTTTTGATGTATCTACATATTGCTTGTTCTCCAGTGAATACCAACTTCCATTGATGTTCATTAAATTTTGTGGGTTCCCACATTGAAACAAACAGAGTAGCTAGAGAAAAGGAGGGAGTCTTGACTGCATCGACTGAAGAGGATATAGAAAGGTGCATGTTTGTACTGTTGTTTCATATTGCATTGTTTTATATTTCATTTATGGTCTGTATATGTGTTAAACTAGTTGCCTTCCTTCCTACATGGTAAGTTATCTTGGTTACATACATTCCTTCCTACATACTAAGCTAGTTTATGTCCATTGTGTTTGCGCTACATTGCTGCATTTAAAGAAACATAATTGTTGGACAGAACGAAGGACTCTTTGGCAGGTAAACAGACCTTTTTCTTTTTCTTTTAGATGTTTGTTTTCATACTAACTTGCCTTCATCTCGATTGCTTCTTCGGTGTTGCTACCTTGGAAAAAATAGGTTTCTTGGACAGAGAGATGAATTCTTTTGTGCAGCAGCAGAGGGTTCTGTGGTACTATCTTCTAAAAGGTATACCAAGTGTGCCAGTAAATTAAATATACAAACCGGGTGGGAGCATATAATATTAGACTTGAAAACGATGAATTCATAGTAATGAGCCTTTCTGCGCTCCCTGTTTCTACTTTTTCCATTTTCTATTATCCCTTTTGTTTTCTAATTCATTTGCTTAATGTGGTTTCTAAAAATTCCCTTGTGCATCGGTTGGCGAACTAACAGACCGACATATGTGGTCCTGCTTCTACCTTATTCCATAATTACCCACTTTGTCGATTGCGGCTGCCAGGTTGGCAGGTTGAAGATTGCTCCCCTGGCTTCCGGGGGTCCGCGATATACATATTGGCCATGGTGACCCGCGGTCATGCCCTGTTTACTGTTAAACATTTCTCCAGTTAAAAAATTAAGATGCATACAGTTTTATGGTTATTTGGTCCTTCCGATGGAAAATATACAATGCATATATTTGTTTACTCATGATGTTCATCTACACATGCTTTCATCAGAAAAAGTTGGACTAGTGAGACGGTCATGAGCAATCAATCATCCTAGACATCAACAGGTCGACAAGGCCAAAGGTAAAATGCATACGCTGTGCTCTTACTATGTTTACTAAACAAATTTCCTGGGCTATATATTCATATATGGCATGGCAGATATGCCGATTCTGTTTGCAATACATGGTTTCCAGCTTGCAAGAAGTATCAACAAGTACAAGAGAAACTCCGAACGTGCTGCATGTTCCGCAGACCAAGAGGTGTGGTTGCGATACTGTGGCTCCATAGTTCATCAATACCATTCGTGTACTTGTAGCACACTACCATTCACTTTAGTTTTCCTATTCAAAAAATGTCATCAAGTCTAGAGTTTTGACATCCAAAGTACTGTCAATAGAGGGCTTGAACAACCACCAAACTAGAAAAATGTTCATCGAGGACATAATGGTTGTCTATACCACCTACTTGGACAAGGCAAACAAAAGTAGATCCATTATGTGTGCTGATATGATAGACAAGGATGCCATGATGACAATCACACTGATTGTTCCTCCACAACTTGTCCAGAAACATGCAGAAAAGATATTGCCGCGTAATGGGACATCCATTACAAATTTTAATGTATTGCCCAAACCAGTATATGACCGTGGTGATTGCAATCGAATTATTTTTCTCAAACAAACAAGCATTTTGGAAAAAATTCCTGCTATTTGTTCAGAATATCGCTTCCTCCTGGACTCGACTATGAGGAAGCTTGCACAGAGCATTGATATTTACCCAATCAAAATGATTGGGGCTGCTGTGACACTGGTGAGAAAATTTGGGTCGCAACACTTACTCCATATAAATGATGGAGATTCGGACAACGACAAGGCAATGGTACCACTTTTCATATTCATTTTTGTTCTTAAGTTTCGTGTCTGTATATATGTCAGATAAGTTACATAAATATTGCACTGTTCCATGTTGGAGCTACAATTATTTGATACGTATTCAAATTTGTTTTCGTCAATGGAACAACAATTGCATAGAGGGAAGATTCCACTTATGCTATTCAAAAATATAACAAAGAAGAAGGATGCTAGAGAAAGGATCTTTCGGACAACCCAGGCAACGTTTGTAACATAGTTGTGAGCAGATATAGTAGAGGATCTAGAGAAACTAGCTAGCTCTACAATTGTTGTGCGTATACATCCACAAAATCATCCTCACTTTGCTTATAGAAATAGCCTTCAACAAATTTCTGCACCTGTTTACTTTTTATTTTTTGTTTTAAAGGGGAGGGGGGCATGCAGTTGTGTATTATATTGTTCAATGTATTAATCCCTTTGCTTGCATTTCTAGGTTGAAGGTATTTTAGTTGCAGCCAATGTGTACCCGATCCCCTTTGAGCCTGTATGTGCAAAATGTCATTCCGTTTCTTCTGCCTCAGCTTTGATAAGTGATGATATGATTGATTGTCTGCGATGCGATGAAAAATGTCCATATATTTATGGACATTGTGTTAATGGTGTTATTCGAACTGTGGGAAACACAATTGTGCAGTGTTTGGTTAGGAAACCTCTGTTACAAAATGTGCTTCCTGAATTGGAAGAGTTGTTGTATGAAACGTATCTACAGAAAAAGGCAAGCAATGTCTATATGCTGCGGTAGCTTCAGATACAAAGAAAATTCACCTTAAATGAGGACAATGCAATTTTGCATATCGGCTGAAGAAGGGAATTTTTTTTTTAAAATCAAACTTTGGGAGGAAATGGAAATACCTCATGTCTCTCTGTGATATTTTTTCAACATCCAGATGAATGTTCGTTTCAAGAGAAAAGGAATGGACTGACGTCTTTTCTTTGTATATCAAATTGTTTGGTGCAAAGGTCGATGGGTTTTGCTCAATGGAACCTTCTGGGAAATTTTTTCTGGGCTGTTTAAAGTATGGTTTGTTCTTGGTTATTTGGTTTGTCTTTCAATTTGTATGCCGTGGAACTACACCTCTTCTTTGAAGGACACAAAAAAATATAATTGAATTTTTTTGGCCAGCTGGCATGCAGATCCACCTGATAATTTCTATGGCGCTGTGATGCAAATGTACTATGTGACTTGTTTTGGCAAATTTCCTTGATTGACGAACTTGGCCAAATTATTGTTGTGAAATAATTTGAAATCAACGAATATATAGTGTGCGAAGTGAAATTGTCCTATCATACCAACAAGAGGCTCTTAAAATTCAATCTGATCATTGTTTTCACAATTTTTGCTTATTCGATGAACTTGGTAAAATTAATATCCTGGAATAATTTGAAATCAATGAATATATACTGTGCGGAGTGAAATTGTGCTATCATATGAACAAGAGGGCCTTAAACTTCAAATTCGTCCTTGTTATGCTTGCGGTGATAGAATTTTACAAAAAAATTCTTTTGTTTCCTTCATTTTTAAAAAAATAAGCGATTTAACATCCTTTAATAATTTAATGTAATTCACTTGTACAATAACAATAGTTAATATTAATATTTTAGTATCTAAAAATAATGTTTTTATTTGAAGTTAGATAGGATGAGCATTGCTAAACAATTGCAATCTTGAACCCGCCAGACGTGGAATCCACAAGTCCACCTATCAATTTGTATATCGCGGAAGTCTAGGTGATATTTGTAGAACACCGAACAAAAGAGGTTCAAATTTCAGCCTGCTAGGCCGAGAACTCGCGATCCAAAAAGTTCCCAAGTATGGAACGAGGGATCCACATATGCTCTATAAAATCTCTTGTCCATACTTTCTAAAAATACATGTTTACTATGTATTGCTCGTTTTTCGAAAAAAAATTATATCAGTTGCCCAACTAGATTGTACAAACTTTCTCATTTAATTAAATTCCGCAATAGAAAAATTATTATTAATAATTTAGTATTGAAAATCATGTTTTTATATATGTTAGATAGTTGATAGGGATTAGTATCTATAAACAATAGAAAACTTGAACCCGCCAGCCCTCAAGTCTATCTGTCAATCTGTATATTGTGGAACTCCGAGGGCTATTCAAAGGACAAGGAACAATGAAAACTGCAATGTTGAGCCACGCAACCCATAGGTCCGTTTGTCAATTTGTAAATCACGGAGATGTGCCTGGTGTTTGTACAACGTAGAACAATAGATGCCCATTTTTCATCCCACGAGCCCTACAGACCCGATAAAAAAAAATCGCTAGATATGAAATTCATACGTGATCGCTACAGGACAACAAAACTGCAATGTTCAACCAACCATCCCGACTCCACCTGTCCACTTGTATATCGCGGAAGTTTGGGTGCTATTTGCAGGAGATGAAACAATAGAGACTCTATTTTCAGCCCACCAGGCCGCGAACCAAAAACTTCCTAAGTATGGAATGAGGGATTCGCATATGTTGTATAAAATCTCATTCCATAGTTTATATAGAGATAATGTCCACAAGTTCGCGTGTCAACTTGTATATCACGAAAGTCTAGGTGTTATTTGTAGGACACAGAACAATATATACTTAATTTTTAGCCTGCTAGGTCGTGAACCCGCGATTGAAAAAGTGCCCAAGTATGGAATGAGGGATCCACATATTTTCTAGAACAATGTTTTTGTACAACGCAAAACAATAGAGGCCCAATTTTCAGCCCATCAGCCCCAGAGCTACCAATAAAAAAAATCGCTAAATATGAAATTCATACGGGATCTCTGAATATGCTGTATAAAATCTCATTCCATACTTTAATGCTAGTAGCCATCCTGCAGCAACCATTAAAACTGTCATTAATTTCCGGAAGTACAGAGAATATTTGTCATTAGTACGAATCAAACTAATATTTTCCCACAAGCATGTTATCCTTTCCAAGTATTTATTTCAAAGGCCACACAATATTTTTTTTTTGTGCGTCGACGGGTTGGTGCTTTTAAGAAATTTTTGATTCTTAATCTCTTTTCACTGTCACCTCTATGTTCACACTTTTTTCTAATTGTGCAATTAGTGAGTTGTGATGGTCACAGCTCATTCCGCACGAACCCTGGAAATTGTCATTGATCAGCGAAAGGCTCGAGGAGATATTCCATTGATATGCTTTAAACCATAATTTGTGGAGGCTTATATTATCCCTCCCCAATTTTCATTTCAAACATCATCTCAACCAAAAGGAGTTTCAGAAAAGAAACTGACGGTGAACACAACAACCACTTTGCACCGTGAAAGTAGGAATTCTAGAGTTCCAAATTAGTTTGTTCTGGGCGGAAGAGTTTCATTGTAAAGCAATGATATGTTGATGCCCCCAGAGATATATTTTAAGCCAAAAAAATATTGTTTAACATTTTCGAGCATCAGGTCCAAAACTCTCACTCCTGCCACACATTTTCCTACTAGTCATGTCCTTTTGCCAAAAATGGACTAATTTGGGCCTCTGCAATTGCACGTGCAAGATGTGCTACTGAATTTTTTTGGACTATGTAGAGGCGGTTTCAGGTAAGGGCTATTCCACTTGCCCTGCAACCATTTTCATCTTCTTTTTGAGGAAAAGCTTCTGAAAAATATCAATTTCAGTAGAGGATGATTCATCGAAGAGAAAACTCCAAGGATCTTGCATACTGCAGAACCCATGCCTATGTTTGTCGTAGATACCTTCAATGTTTTGGATTGAAGAACTAGGTCCAATTTGTAAGAATAGATGTACAGTACTCGATGTTTTTCTTATTTTTTTTATTTTAAATGGATTTGCTATTAAAAAAAAATTGTCTTGCACTCTTTGTTGCTGCCTCTTTTCAGGGTTTAATGCATGTTCTAATTGGCATGGTTCGGTGCTCTCGTACTTCTTTGATATTGTGTTTACTAATACCAATGTAGAATGTTGCAGCAAAATCGTTATTCTTGTTTCTAGACATGCGATTATTAAGTTTTGATGCTAACAACCCATAATGCAATAAGTTTAATACTTGAGTTAATATGTTGCACTGATGGTAGAATGTATTAATAACACAGTTACACACATACATTCCAATAAAATCTAATATTCCACAAAGCATCTGCTGGAAATTAGTAGAAAAAGAAATTTAGTGGTTAAGTTGATATGTTATAGTCATGGAATAATGTATCAAGAACATAGTTGTAGGAATACGTTGCAATAAAATGTAATCTTCAACAACGCATTTGCTGACAATTAGTAGATCATGGTTTTTCAATGATGGCACTTCTTTGAAACCAATTCGCGCTTGCGAAAACTGCCTTCCGCCTCTCTATTTTTCCACTCTTTTATTCCCTCTAGTTTCTCTTCCTGGTTACTTAATCATTTTTTTCTCGATAATGCGTTGCTCCGCAACTTCGCGGATTCATGAATTTGCGTTTCCATTGACTACTTCCCCTTTCTTTAAATTGACTGTCTACTGTTCCCTGTCCCACAATTAGCACCCAAAGTTCCACCATATACAAATTGGTAGGCAGACTTGCGCGTTGATTGGGTCTACATTGCAATTCTACTTTTTCATGACCTCCAAACAACATTTGGAGCTCTGGTATATACAAATTGTCAGATATTCAAAATTGCAACCGTTCTTAGATCATACGTTTTTCCATATTACGGTCCACCTATCATGCCCTTTTCTGTGTTGCACATTTTTTCACTGAAAAATTTCGAGAAATACAATTTAACTGTTGGGTCCTGGCATATTTAGTGGAATTATTGTCACCCCATTTTGAAGCCCATCTGTCCGCTTTCCATACTTTGCCATTTTTTCGAATTTCTTTGGCGAATCGTCGGTTTGGCGGGTTGAAGAAATATTCAGTTCATAGTTGTTGTTTCATGTATCTTCACCCCTTTGCAATTAGCAGTTGGCAATTATATATAAGATCTTATTGCCACATATGGAATTAACAATTTCCCTATTCCATACTTAGCCACTTTGGAGAAATTCCGCAAATATACAAAATGATCACTCAACTTCCCCATTATGATCTCTTCCATTTTACACATTTTGCACTCAAAAATTTCGAAACATGAAATTTCATCGTGCAACACTCGGTTGTCCTGACTATCCCCATAACCCTTTTTTGAATCTCGTTCGACCGCTTTTCAGAGCTTGCCATTCTTTCCTTGCTCTTCGCCCTCTCCGTCACCTTTGCACTTGTCTATAATAAAAGAATATATATATATATATATATATATATATATATATATNACACACACACACATATCTTGTTTCTAAATATGGAATTACTGACATTTAATTCTAACAAGTCATCATGCAAAAACCGTATATATTGTCTTTGATGGGTGAAAGGCTCGAGGACATCTCGTATTCATGCGCATTAAACCAAAATTTGCGGGTGGATTATATTGTCCCTTGCGAGTGTTCATTTCAAAATCATGAAATCCAATTCACACGGTGTGCCCTTCGCATGCTCACGAAACCTTCATTCCTTAATTGCTCTTCACCGTACCCGCCATGTTTGCATTTCTAAATATGCAATAAATAAATTTTACTGCTAACAGTTCATCATGGACCACCAATACAGGTTGTCATTAATCAACGAAAGGCTTGAGGAGCTTTCCCATTCATAAGCATTTAACCAAGATTTAGCAAAAAGTTACATTATTCGCTCTACCAATTCATTTAAACCATCATCTACAGCAAAGAAACCTTCTCATAAACCTATGGCATCAACTCAGCACCAGTTCTTTGGAGATACAGTGAACACCTTTGGGCGTGAGGACCAGAACTTCCACTGGTCCAGGGAATTTTCTTATTACTCAACCTCTACCGCGGAGAACCAAGTAATTTGGACCTCCGGGATTGCTTATGCAGGCTGTGTCCCTGAGGTTTTTGACTGTAAGGACCTGGTCTCTTGGTGCACCGATAAATTTATTGTAGACCAAAGAATTATTCCACTGCACGACGACTCTTCTATTTCTTTGTCACCTCAAGTCTTCAGCCAGATGCTAAAATTGCTCGAGCCAACATTGACATTCAAAGGAGAAGATTGCAAACAGTTCCTAGCAAAGCATAATAACAGATTGGACCTCTTGCCCCATTTTTTGGAAAGGCCGAATCTAGTTCTTGAAGATATTACAAGTATACAGGTTAGTTCATTTAGAAATCCATTTTGGGAAATTGCCTAGATGTTTACAAGAATAACGGGACATGAGTCAAAGGGTACTATTTCTCGCATGGCTCTTTATATTTTGTATTTCATAGTCAACGAACAAGCCCTTTTTGATTGGGGTAGGTTAATTTCCCATGAAATCTCTTCCCAGTTGTCAAGCTACAAAAGGGAAAATAAATTTTATATGTCATCCTATTTAGTTTTTGCAATAGCACATTCCTATCAATTTCTGCAGCTGTCTCTGTCCAAAAACGTCAACTGCGAATTCCACCCAGTAACGTTCTTGTACCAAGCCTTGTGGAAGCACAAGAATTCCCACTGTTTTTATGAGGTTTTTAATGGCTTCCTGTCTATTTTCAAAGTTTTTTTGTTAGGAGAAAATGATCCTCGCATATCTAAACATGCAACTAGTTTTTTGGACAATAAGGGGACACTCCAACATTTGGATAATTACGTGCTGTCATAATAATTTTTGGCTTCACGGAACAAACTTCTCTCCTTCCATTTCACATTACGAACATAATTTTTATTGCAAAATTAGCATGTCAATACAACTACTGGTTCGATCTGTTCCAAAGGAAGAAAAAAAACCAGTTCATTCCTCTGTCTTGGAAAATAGAGGAGTTTGTCTTGAAAAACATCAACAAAATTGACAATTTCGCAACACATTTTAGCATCTCCAACCTCAAATATGCTGAAGACATAAGAGGATTCAACCCCTATGATATTTTTAGACAAAATTTACAATCACTTGGTATCGACGATTGTTTTGTAAATAAACACCTGCCCAAAAACAAAGATAGTGGTGGTCTTGCCTCTGATACTAGCGATGTAGAGACAATGCAAAGTTGCACTAAATTGTACACACAACAGGGGAAAGGCCCTAGTGACAAGAGTGTTCAATCCGCAAATACCACTCCAAAATGTATGACATCCCAAAGCATCACTCCAATGGCCCATCACAACAACAAAGAAACCTAGAGTTCTTCAAATGGAGGAGGAGATAACGACCCTCCTCACTCTAAAATTGATAGTTCTCACATGATTCCAGTAGAGAAGAAGAGAAAAAAAATGTGGGTCAGGCAGAGGAGCCGGAAATTTAGAGTTAGAACATGGAAGTTGACATTGATCTGGATGCCATCTTCCCCTTCTTTGATGAGCCCCAAGACGACATCCACCATAGCCATCCAACGGACATATCCGTTACCCAAAATTTTGACGAAGATGAATCCTTTGTGTTCCAGAGTGTTGTTTTTGATAGCCGAAACAAAAGATTGATATTTGAGAAAAAAATATTAAAAATATCAAAGGCAAATCTCGTTCAGAGGTTGATGTTGCCAACATGCGGCCGTCCCAAATCTGTCAACTTCACACTGCGACCGGAGAAGCACTTCATGATTCCATTGGACGCATCGAGACCCAGAATGCCAAACTGAAGGACCGAGTCAAGGAATTGGAAGATGATTTCATTCCTATGCCATTTCTTGTCGATCCTTTGGCAATAGCCATGCTTGGCATCCTTTCAACCAATGTAAAAATATCCTCCACCCTTCTCGCATCATGTAAAGGATATGTGGAGAACAATATCAAAAAAGAATGGAACTGGTTACCTGGGTGTGGAAAAGACCACAAACCATCACTTCCCTTGGAACCAGGGCACATAGCTTGCTCGAGATTTTGCAAGACAAATTAAAAGATGAAGAAAATTTCTTTTTAAAAATGGTCATCCCTTTTGGCAAGATTGTCAACAATCTGATAGAAACAAAAAGAAGAGAAGAAGATCTTCCATCCAAAAACCGGATTGGCCAATTGAATGCATGTTGGAAACAAAAAGTAAAGAACCCGTGTCTCATTGTTTAGTTATGTGAACAAGCCATAGCGAAGAAAGATAAATTATTCACAAAGCTATCAAATATAGACTTAGTAGGGAAAACCAATGACTTCCAAGACCCCCTCTTAATCGCAAACTCCTTTCCCTTAACCAAGCAAGAGTTCAATAAATAGGTTGCTATGTTGAATACCTTGTCTCTGGAAATTTTTTACAACATCCTTCAATTTGATCAAGCTCACGTTCATGACTGGCTAGTCAAATAAGCAGTACAGAATGAGGAAATTCATCAGGCTCTCTCTAATCTTTCTATCGACTTTTAGGAATTAGAAAATGAATTTTTCAACATCAGAATCCAGAATGAGATCAACGTTGCCCCCATGAGAAGCTACATTGAATAATGGGTCGAAAGACAATTGAAATAGGCCGCCAACGAAAGACAACAAACACTTCCCGTCATTCTAACAGCCGTGGACAACATCCTTGAAACCGCAATCATCACCGACATCAATGAAACGACAACCACAAACAAATAGCCAAAGAACTCATATGTACCCTCACTTTAAGTTTAGTCATCGGATCTTTCTTTGTTTCTCAGCCCAATTATTCCACTTTCTTAAATACAGATGTATAGGCAAACAATTATACCTTTCCATTTATTTTCTTTTGCAGCTATTGCACTCTATCTTCTTTCCACAATC
>ML793145.1:302351-329208 GCA_009831015.1 Picea engelmannii
TAATAGATATGGCATGTTATCATTGGGTTGAAACCTTTTAGTATGTGATAGAAATTTATATACACCACATTCATTTAATATTCTTTATAGGACATTTTTGTTAGATTTGAGAGCCTTGGGAGGCCATGCCATTTAGTTGTAGTTATTGGTGTTTGGAGATGTTATGAGAATTGTGATGAAGTATCCTTCTTAACCAAGGGCTATTGGATGAATTTTTATAATATTTGGTTGGTGGATGGAATTTTTTAAATATTTCCAATATATATTATGAAAATTGTGGGATTTTTTTTTGGAATTTTTAATGTAGGGTAGTTCAATTACTAGTTATAATAGTGATTGGTAAACTAATGGTGCTCAACTATACTTTAAATTTCTTTAGGCTATAACCAAAGTCTTCATAGCAAGCTCTACTTTAACATAGTGTGTTTGAACCAATTGAGCTAACCCATTGAGGTTTTCTTTTTAAACCCTCTCACGATTCTCATTTTTTTCCCAAAAAATCTGGATGGAACATTGAACTTCACATTAACATATTGTGTTTCAAAGGATTGAGCTAACCCACTAGGCTATATATATTCCTCAATCCCAAGGTTTAGCTCATATGGTTGGACCATTCACCAAAGGCATGTAGCTAATGGGGAAGTCATAGGTTCCAATCTAGTTGAGTCCCTCGGGGTTACCAATAATGCTTGTGGCTGGTGGTTGACACTGTCCTCAATTTAGATATTCTAGGGAATAGGGGGAATCTTGAAAAGTCCCAAGGAATAGGTGGAATCTTGCAAAGTCCCAAGGGTTAACTCAATCACTTATACCATCCCCCAAAGGCACATTGCCAATGTGATTTGGATATTCTAGGGAATAGGGGGGATCTTGCAAAGTACCAAGGAATAGGGGGAATGTTGCAAAGTCCCAAGGGTTAACTCAGTCACTTATACCATCCTCCAAACGCACATTTCCAATGGGTAGGCCAAAGGTTTCAATTTGGTCTAATCGCTCATGGTTACTAACAACACTTGTGGCTAGTGGTTGACACCGTCCTCCCTCAAGGTTAGCTCAATCATTTGAACCATCCACCAAAGTCATGTGGCCAATGGGGAGGTTACAAGTTCCAATGTGATCGAGTCCCTCAGGTTTACCTGTGGCTCTTGTGGTGGTAGTTGACATCATTCTCCATCCAAATATTCTAAGGAAGAGGGAGGATCTTGCAAACTTTTTCTTTGAAATATATATATATATATATATATATATACACGAAGGTCATATGTTCCAATTCAATAAAGTCTCTTAAGGTTACCAATGGCTCTTGTCAATGCTGATTGACACCATCCTCCATCTTGATATTGTAGAGAAGAAGGGGAATCTCGTGATGTTTTCCATATATATATATATATATTCCCAGTGTGTTAGTTCAATTAGTGTGAATGCACTATTTCCGAGTCACAGTTCACCATGAGGTCTCCCATTTTAGTCTCACTAGGTCTCCTTTGGTTGTCTACTATTATTGTGGTTGTTGGTTGAGCCACCTTCCATTTATATATTTCAAGGAAGATGGGGGTATCCACACAGAGACACACACATGCCACATATATTGCAATTGGTTAGCTCAACGAGTTCTCACTAAGGTTGTTGGGCATTTGGATAGCTCCATGCCAGTGGGTGCTCAATTCAAATGCCCTTGTGTGAGGCACATTGCTCTATGAAAATAGGCTTACTAGATATTCCATTCACAAAATTGGAGAAGCATCCAATGGGTTTTCCTACAAGGTTTTTCTTGGAATGTGTGTGTGTGTGTGGGGCACAAACATAATAAACATTGATAACCCTAAAGGGCTCTAACCATTCTGATGCTTTGGGTGGATTGTTCAACCAATTGGGGTTTATACATTCGTGGATGGTACCTATTTCAAACCAGTTGACATTGATCACAATACCTCACCCAACAAAGACATTGAATGAGACACACAATAAAGGCACTAGCCTGGGGAATTGATCCCAAAACCTCTTATATGAACTTCAAAACACTTTACCACTCAAACTAACCCACAAAAATAACCCTTGAAACTTTCATAACACTAATGAGTTCTTCCTTCTCTTTAATAGATCCAGATTCGATTCCCATAGAAATGTTTCCAACACTCATGTAATATGCATATCGAAGAAGGCTTCTCAGACCACTCGAATTTGCTGGTAATCTCGGTGTATGCAGTCCAACAAATTTCTTTGAATAATTATTTGCAGAAAGGCATCCCATGGATGAATTAGAGTCGACCTTAAATGATCTATTCAAGTGCATGCCAATACCCTATTCTAGTAGGACTTCGTCAGATCTGATCATAGAGTGGATATCAATACCCTAGGTCGCTCTGTTCAAGCCCTTTTATACGCAAATTTTGTTCTGCAAGACCTAAATTGATCGATTAAAATCACTTTGGCTACCGTTTTGTTCATAGATATTATAGGGTTTTTCGTGTCAACCAGTGGATTGATCTGTCAATCAACAAATCAAGTTCAAGTTAATTATTTGTGGAGATTTAGAGCACAGATCTACTAGTTTTTATTGAGCACTATGATGAATTTATCATTGAACATTTAACCGACAAATCTATCACTTGATAATTTTCTTGAATCGACGATGCGTGCAGTCTATTCTGCGCAACGCAGTTTCAAATACTGCGCACCAAAGAGGTTATGTGACAAAGTTCTCAAGACCATTGCGCAGTGCACAAACTACTCAGTTTTTTGCGCACTCTGAATACACACACTTAATGAAATGATTTACGAATGAAGAATAACTGTAACAACCCTAATTAATTCTTTAATTATCATAAATGATAAATATTAGTTTAATGAATTATTAAAATAGATTTATGGACACTTTATTATAATATAATTAATATTGGTAGTTGAACCAATTTATGGGAGGGATAAGGTGGTTGAGGGATTAATGAGGAGAAGGCGGTTGGACAAAGGATGGGGATAAGGAGGAAGAGAGGACTCGGGAAGTGGATCTTTTTTGGTTGAGTGATATTTTTGGTTTATGGAAAGGTGAGAAATTTGGAGAGGGAGAAGGAGAAGGGAGGAAACATTTTGGGTTGCATCAATTTTGCTTACAGTTTGCTTGAGGACTCTCACATGGGCATGTGTTGCTGCGAATTTTGGGCTTGGGGGCCAGGAAACCGTAAGGAATCCTAGGGCTAGGGAGTCGGAGAGGCTATTCCTAGTTGGCTGGGAGGTTAATCAGTTTGGGCATGATTCATCAGCTTCAGTTCAACATTAGTTTGAGCTTCAGTTCAACATTAGGTTGAGGTAAATACCTCATGCTCATTATGTTGTTCATTATGCTATGTTGTTGTTCATTATTATACTGCTGGACATTATTTTTATCATGGAACAATAAATAAATTAGAAGGAATTTTTGTATTTATATTTATATACTTTTTTTAGGCTCTGTATGCAGAGGCCTTACACATGGTATCAGATCCATAGTGTAAACGTGGGACCTAGGATTACTAGGGTAAATTCTATGTCTTATGTTCCATAAAAAAACATGAAAACCTAGGCATGCAACCTTGAAACCCCTACATCCCTTTAACAACAAAAAATAACCCATAAATGGAAAGACTCCAAAACTGGAAATAACCTAAAAACTAAGCCAAAAAAAAAAAAAAACTTAAGAATACCTAAGGAATGAAATGAATTACAGAAAATAAATCATGCAATCTATCCAACCCCCTATCCACCTATTTGATCTCCATGCAACCTAAAATCCAAGCAAAAAAAAAAACAACAACAAATTTTAACACTAGTTATAAATAAATAGACATATATATATTGAAATATTCTGAAGATTATACAAAAAAAATATATGTATATAAAAAAAATAAAAATAAAAATTTATTGGAGTTATAATTCATTGAGGCACAATCTCCAAGAATTCAACAGAGGCCTAGATTACATTTTAGAAAGAATGAAGATGAAAGTTAAAAAAAAAAACTGTTGCAATATTGCAATATTAAATCACTGACATGTTCTACATCTTTTACATTGCCTGTGAGAAAAGCAAAGAATTTGAATACCACAAGAAACAATACCCAAGAAACACTAATCCTAAGAGACATTCCATTCCCATTACTAATGGCCATTATCAATCAAGCCGCTGAACTATGAAATCACTTGATGGATTCTATCCATCCCTGACCCAAATATATACAAATGTTGGCTCTCCTTTACCTTGCTGGCTTCTTTGAGAAACTGATGGTTTACTCATGAAAAAGTTGTAAAGCACACACTATGTAACCTAAAATCCAAAGGCCAAAGAGATGCAACTGGGAGCTTAACCAGCATCACCTCAGAAAGGATAAGCAGCCATAACAAGCGCAAGGATGGAGCTCGCAAGAGGTCAAACGTATAGAACTGAGGACCACCACACAAGGCCAACACAAATCCAACGACCATGCCCTAAGCCAAGTCGAGAAAAGAACCCACGGGTCACACACAACCCAACGCCCAAGCATGAATCCCACATCCAAACACTATTCAACTATGAGACCTATGCACTAACCAACTATGCCACCACCCCAACTACGTATAAATTTATTTTATTCCCTCCAACACACAAACGCAAGTTTGCTAAGGCCGAGCCAAGCACCAAACACAGGTCTGCGCACAAGACAATTCATCGTGGAGGAGCCACGAGAAATACCATAGGTGGATAAATACACTTGGTTCAACATTACCCCAACCTTATCTCTCCCACGGTCACAATGAAGCACTTGGAACGAGAAATCCCACAGGTCGATAATATGCACAAGGCCCGACCTCAATATCCATATACGTCTGCGCCAAGTGTGTGCTAAGCTCCCAAGTATGAGCGCCATCCCATAGAAGGGAGGATCCCATAAGGAGCATATCATATGCACCTGAGTCCATGAAATAGTGTAGAGACCGTTGTTGGCGTTGTGTGAGAGCTCATCCAATTGATTTATTGCAGTTACACTTGATTGTGGTAATGATTCCTTGTTTAACCATTGTGAACAAATCTGTGGCATCGATTGGTTTTCTTACAAAGTCACACCATAACCATATGGTATTCTATCCAAGGGTTGTTTCGAAAGGGCCTCCAGTATTGCTTTTCACTTCATAAGTTCCAGATGAGTTCCATATGAGACGGAGCATGATCAGAGTGCATTTCTTCTCTGCAATAAGACCACACAGGTTCCTCTTGCATTTCTAGACCTATTTATGGTATTATTCGCTTACTGTAGGATATAGCTTGCACAACTCGACCTCTTTGAAAGATCGCAACACAATTAGAACTCAACTCCACGCACCAAGTCGAGAGGAAGCTCCGTGAGTACAACCCCCTCTGAACACTCTGCAACACAACGCATCCGGATGAGACCAGACACTAAGCCTCTGAGGAGGATACCCACATTCTGCGTAGAGTGGAAGCCCAAGATAGCCTGTGGTGGGGGGGAGAAACCTCGACCTCAGTTGCAGAATGGGAGAGCCAGCAGAGCAGGGAGCTTATGCGAAAGTTTTTCTTAGTGTAGAGTTTAGGAATTGAGAGAAGGGGGAGAAGGGCACGTGGGCCTCATGCGAGGACCCACGATGCCCTACTTTTAAAAATTTTAAATTATTTTAATTTTTTTTGTCGTTATATTTCATTCTAATTATTTTATTATTTATTTTTTTGTTTAAATTTTATTTATTTGTAATTATTTTAAAGTATTCTTTAAATTTTAATTGTTTTTATTTAGTGTAAAATCTAATTATTTTAAAAATAATCAGAATAATTAGATTTAAAATGATTAATTTTAAATTTTATTTCAAATCATTAATACTAGTGATTAATTAACTAGTGACTAATTAATTAGAGTGATTAATTAATCAAGTGAGTAATTAATATTAATAATTAAGTACATATTTAATGATAAATGATAATGATTAATTATGTTCAAGATCACATAAACTTGTTTTAAAAGAAAGTTTTAAAGACTTAAACCATGATAAAGGGGGAGGGGCCTTCATGCGCGCTAAGAAGGTAAGTTAGAGAAATTGGCGAGTGTGGTACAGTGCTAGCATAGCTAGCAAGGTAGAGAGTTAACAACTAATCTAAACAAAGTTACCAAACTTAGAGGCTTTCGACCCCAATCTTTAGCCACTTACCCTAAAGAGAGTAATGTCTATATACAGATAAGTAAAAAAAACTTACGGCTAACCCTATGTTTGCAAGTATTAGTTGAGTGAATATGAACTTCCTTAGACTCTTCCCTGATAAGCATTTGGTTTGATGCAGATTCAATTATACAGGATGGTTAGGACTCGAGGAAATTGAGGCCGAGGGGCATCGTCGCAAGGACCGCCAATGTCGGCGCTGCCACCACCATCGCCTAAATTAGCTCTCATTTTGTGCTCTTTGGAGGCTATTAATGAGACTTTAAAGGGGTGTCAACCAGCAGGGGTCGAAGTGGAACCCCCACCATATGGAGTGGGTAACCCTGAAGTGTCAAGGGATTCAGAGGGAGGGCCTCCACCTGGGGAAATCACTAGAGAACTGCAGAAGATCAAACTCCTAGAGTTTGTCTGGGGTCATGCTAGTGAATGTGCGGAGGCATGGTTGGAAGGAATGACACAATGTTTCACCTTAAGAGACTATGATTCCACATCAAAGGAAAAAGTAATGATCTTTGAGTTGAGGGACAATGCCTTGCATTGGTGGGAAAACCTGGAGAGGAAGTTGCACCTTACCCTAGACACCATCTCATGGGAACTATTTGAGGAAAGGTTCTAGAGGAAATATTTGTCGGTTTACTACAAGGAACAACAGGTGGGAGCATTTCATGCTCTAGTACAGGGAAATAGGACCGTGGAAGAGTACGATATCAGGTTCATGGAGTTGGTAAAATATGTTTTGTACATGGATAATGATCAACGACAGGCAGAACACTTTGTCTATGGGTTAAACACTAATACAAGGGCCATGGTATAGATGTGGAAACCGTTGTCAGTAGCATAAACAGTTGAAAATGCACGTTATGCAGAGGAACATATGATCTTAAATAGAGGTATGAGATCGACCTTTCCATAACATCCTGGATTCATGGGGAAGGCCCCTAGAACCTTCTCCAAGGGAGGGAGATCTAGGCCACCTCATTATGATAATAGAGTTGCACCTAGGATAGTTGCTACAAGTATTTCAAAGGAAACAAGTGAAACATCCCACTCATCACCAACGATGCAGGCAGGTCCACGACCTTCTCAGGGAGCAACAAGTAGGGACATGGGCTCCAGGGGAAGGAACTCATTTCAGAGACCGTCATAGAGTAGTGCATAGGTTCCATCTTGTGTTACATGTTGGGCATGTGGAGGACCCCATTACCAACGTGACTACCCATAGTTGCAAGCAGGATTTGTGCATAGAGAAGGAAAGGCCCAGATGGGAAGAGCAAGTAGTAGCCACCAAATTTATGCAACAGTTAATAATCACCAGGAAGAACATCAATCCACAGTGGTGGAGTCATCAGGTACTATAAATCATGTCAATGTTAAAATTTTATTTGATTTTGGTGCTACAGATAGTTTCATTTCACCATCTGCATTAGAAAAGTGTGGGTTGGTAGCCTACGAACATGATGACTTTAAACAAGTCGAGATGTCTTCGGGGGAAAAAAAAGTGGTAGGAGCTAATGTTGATAATTGTCCAGTAGACCTGGGAGTGTGTACTACTAGGTTGAAGGTATACCTCACTACTCTAGGGATTATGACCTAATCATTGAAATGGATTGGTTAGAAGCCCATCGAGCTATGGTAGATTGTTTCGTGAAAAGGGTGTTGTGTGTTGATGATGAAGGAAGGCCAGTAGAGATCCACGGTGTACGGAGGAAGGTGTCTCTGCTCTTTATCTTGACCATGAAGGCTAAACGTTGCATGAGGCAAGGGTGTCGACTATATGTAGTGGAAGCAGTGAATGAAACGAAAGGACCCTCCTTGGATCATTACCCAATATTGTCGGAGTTTAAGGATGTTTTTCCGAAAGAGTTTCTAGGGTTACCTCCTTAGAGGGAGCTTGATTTTACTATTGAGCTAAAACCTGGTGCAGAGCCAATTTTTCAAGACTCCGTATAGGATGACAATGCCAGAACTTTGTGAGTTGCATATGTAGTTGAAAGAAATACTTGACTTAGGGATAATAAGGCCCAGTGTCTCACCTTGTGGTGCACTAGTAATTTTTGTGAAGAAGAAGGATGGTTCCTTACGACTATGTATAGATTACAGGGACTTGAACCGTGCTACAGTGAAAAATAGGTACCCAATGCCACAGATAGATGATCTCTTTGATCAGATGAAAGGAGCAACAATACTCTCAAAAATTGATTTTTGATCAGGGTATCACCAGTTATAGATTAAGGAAGGCGATATTCCTAAGACTGCATTTTGAACTTGATTTGGTTATTACGAGTTCGTTGTAGTACCTTTCGATTTGACCAATGTGCCAACAGTATTCATGAGCCTCATGAATGGTGTATTCCAGAAGTACTTAGACCGCTTTGTACAGGTCTTTATAGATGATAACCTCATCTATTCCAAGAACGAAAGAGAACATGAGGAACACTTGAGAGTGGTGTTGTCCTGCTTAAGAGAGAACAAATTGTATGGAAAGTTGTCGAAGTGTTCCTTGTTCCAGAAAGAAATTCACTATTTAGGTCATATCATTTCCAGTGAAGGAATCTTTGTGGACCCAGAAAATGTAGAGGCCATTATGGAATGGCTAGTGCCGAAAAATGCTCATGAGGTAAGAAGCTTCATGGAGCTAGCAGGTTATTATCGGATATTTGTGGAAGGGTTCTCTAAAATAGCAAAACCCATAACCACTCTCCAATGCAAGGGGGTCAGGTATGAATGGAAAGAAGTATTTGATAGTGCATTCATTGATCTTAAGATGTTACTAACCAGTGCACCAATTCTACAAGTGTCGGATATGGAAAAAGACTTCATAGTTTGCACGGATGCCTCGAAGAGAGGGTTAGGGGTCGTGCTAATGCAGGACGGAGGAGTGATAGTGTATGCATAGAGGAATTTGAAGCAACATGAGGAGATTTACGCTACTCATGATTTGGAGTTGGCAGTTGTAATGCTAGCTCTGAAACTTTGGAGGCACTATCTAGTGGGGCGAAATTTTGAGCTCAAAATAGACCATGAAAGTTTAAAACATCTCTTCACACAAAGGGATCTCAATGCTAGACAGAGGCAATGGAGTGAGTTTATGAGTGAGTATGATTTTGGTATTTCGTACATCAAGGGAAAAAAAAATGTGGTCGCGGATGACTTGAGTAGGAGACCACGTGTCTTCTCCTTGGTACCCTTAAAAGTCAATCTGAGGGAGCGTGTGTTGACGCAACTCCTTGGAGATAGTTGGTATTTAAAGGTTACTTCAACCCTCCAGAGTGGGAGACAATTAGATCCAAAGTATGAAGGATATAGCCTGGAAGCATATGGACTATTAAGATATCAAGGAAGGATGTACATCCCCGAAGGTGGGGATATTCAAAGTATCATACTGAAGGAAGCCCATAGATCACTTTATTGTATGCATCTGAGTGTGAAGAAAATGTATGCAAACATGAAGAATCTTTTCTTCTGGGTAGGCATGACGCGCGATGTAGTCCATTTCATTGCTAATTTCTTAGAGTGCCAACAAGTGAAAGCCAACCACTACCACTGACAGGTCTCCTACAACCACATGATGTCCCTATGTCAAAGTGGGAAGTCATTTCTATGGATTTTGTTGTGGGGTTGCCGCTCACATCGCATAGGCACCATGCCATTCTTGTGATAGTTGATAAGTTGACCAAGAGTGCTCGTTTTATTCCGCTTAGGGGAACTTACGATGTCACTGATGTGGCACGCGTGTTTGTAAGGGAGGTCACCCAAGAAGATCATTTCAGATAGGGACTCCAAATTCACTTCTAGGTTTTGGACAAGTTTGCAGTCAGCGTTGGGGACGTAGTTGAACTCAAGTACAACTTATAATCCTAAAACAATTGGGAAAACTAAGAGAGTAAATCAGGCTATGGAAGACATGCTTAGGATGTATGTTATGGATAATCAAACCCGTTGGGAGAAGTACCTACCTTTGGTAGAGTTCGCCTACAATAACAATTTTCATAACTCCATCGGAATGCAACCCTACGAAGCTCTGTATGGAAGGCCATGCAGAACACCGTTGATTTGGGAAATATTAGAAGACCAAGTGACAGTTGGGCCAGAATTGATTCAAGAGACGGAGGAACAGGTAATACAGGTTAGGCAGAGACTAAAGGAAGCACATGATAGACAGAAAATTTATGTTGATGCCCACAAGACTGACTGAAGTTATAAAGTGGGAGATCAAATTTTCATTCGTATTAGGCCTAATAAGAGTACCATTCTGTTTGGGAAGGAGACAAAGTTGTCACCTCAATTTATAGGACCGTTCAAAATCCAAGAGAGAATTGGACCCGTTGCCTATCATCTCATACTACCACCCCACTTGCATAAAACTCATAATGTTATGTCATTATGTTGTTGATGAATCTCATAAATTGAATTGAAAGGAATTGAAGGTATCGAACACAGGAACCCTCACGGTAGGACTGTTACGCATATTGGACCATAGAGTCCGACAACTCAGGAACCATTTGGTAGACCAAGTTAAGGTCCAGTGGGACAAGTATAGCCCAGGATATGCTACTTGTGAGGATGTCGAGACATTATAACGAGATCATCCCTCACTTTTTTTACTAGCTCGAGAATATGTTTCTAAAAGGTTGGGTGTATGTAATGCCACCTTTTGACTTAGACAACTAGAATTACCTAAGGCCTAATCACCTTTATTTTCTATTCACTGTGAAACTATTAATGATACACTTGAACTTTTAAGACATATGAACCTATGTGAATGTCAATTCTATGAATGTTTAACGTTATTTGAATGCTGATGGACACTATGCAATCTATTATGTGAATGTCGATTCTATGAATGTTTAACGTTATTTGAATGATGATGAATATTATGCAATCTATTATGTGAATGTCAATTCTATGAATGTTTAACATTATTTGAATGATGATGGACATTATGCAATCTATTATGCGGATGTCGATTCTATGAATGTTTAACGTTATTTGAATGATGATGGATACTATGTAATCTATTATGAGAATTGTCAATTCTATGAATGTTTAACGTTATTTGAATTATGATGGACATTATGCAATCTATTATGTGAATGTCGATTCTATGAATGTTTAATGCTATTTGAATGATGATGGATATTATGTAATATATTATGATAATTGTCAATTATATGAATGTTTAACGTTATTTGAATTATGGGGATATTATGCGGTCTATTTCTGACTTGGAAATTTTGACATTTAAATTTGTTGGTACGTGGATACCGAATTGAGATTATGGTTGAATGTATTTACATGATGATAATGCACAAATATGTATAATTTTGTGTTATAGACTAATCTGCAGGTCAATGGGCTATGAAATAATCAAAGGATAATGATAATAAAAGTGGATGTCATGAACAACGACCGAGAAACAATATGGTATGAATATTTGTATGTGAAATTATGTTGGTTAGAATGCATTGCTATGATATATGGACCAGTGCAGGTTTTTCAGGTGGTGAGACTGCCTAAAACTGAATATACGATGACAAAATTCCCAGCAACACAGTGACACTGTATATTCCATGGCAGGGTGTGGACCCTAGTTCTATTAGAAGGGGTGGAGGCATTTCCCATTGTGTATCCTCTGAAACCTGGAGTCATGGGAGAATGGTGTTAGCTCACGCTCCCCTAGACGTGTGATGATGATTGTCAGTTGCCTGCTGGGGAAGCTTGGTCAAGAGAGTGACACTTTTGCTTACAGGTTCTATTTGGAGTTAGGTCAATGTAGTTGACGCTGCAAGATAGTCCAACAGAGGAAGGATAGGGATGGAAGACGGAAGTAATTTAGGGAGGAAGGATGAATAGAAATAGTTGAGAGTGTATGTGAATTTTTCCTTATAGTGGAATTTATTGTTTTCCCCTTTTGAAAAGAAAATATGTATATATGTATATTCATAATTACTTTACTGAACTACAATTGTCTAAATGAACGTTGTTGTGTTAAATTATTGTAATCAAGGGATTTTGCGAACATTTTAATTGGTTTATTATCTTTTATGAAATGAATAGTCTTGTTGATTGGATTGGATGCATACAAGAATTACTATAGGTGTGATAATTATTGTCATTAGTACATGCACAAGACTTGTATGTGCTAGATACACATGCATTTCTTGCACATGTACACTAGTATGTATAAGTTTTCTTTTGCTTGCTTACTGATAATGTTGTTTGTTGGATATGAATGTATGAACCATGTGTCATTTCACTTGTATTGTAAATTACTCTAACTTCGGGATGAAGTTTATTGAAGGGTGGGTGTATGTAACAAACCTAATTAATTCTTTAATTATCATAAATGGTAAAGATTAGTTTAATAAATATTAGTTTAATGAATTATTAAAATAGATTTATGGACACTTTATTATAATAAAATTATTATTGGTAGTTGAACCAATTTATGGGAGGGATAAGGTGGCTGAGGGATTAATGATGGGAAGGCGGTTGGACAAAGGATGGGGAGAAGGAAGATAAGGGGGAAGAATGGACTAGGAGGGGATATTTTTTGGTTGAGTGATATTTTTGGTTTATGAAAGGCTGCGAAATTTGGAGAGGGAGAAGGAGAAAGGAGGAAACATTTTGGGCTACATCAGTTTTGCTTATAGTTTTCTTGAGGACTCTCAAAGGGGCACGTGTTGCTAGGAATTTTGGGCTCGAGGGCCAGGAAACCATAAGGAATCCTGGGGTTAGGGATCTAGAGAGGCTGTTCCTAGTTGGCTGGGAGGTTAATCAGTTTGGGCAGGATTCATCAACTTCAGTTCAACATCATGTTGAGCTTCAGTTCAACATCAAGTTGAGGTAAATACCTCATGCTCATTATGTTTTTAATTATGCTATGTTGCTGTTCATTATTATACTGTTAAACATTATTTTTATCATGGAACAATAAATAAAGAAGTAAATTAGAAGGAATTTATGTATTTGTATTTATATTTTTCTTTAGGCTTTGTATGCAGAGGCCTTACAATAACATAGTGCTATACTTAGAATATCAACTAAAAATAAGACATAAACTTGTCAATGCACAAAATGCTTGATATTGATGAACTTCGGCGTAGTGTGCGAATACAAAATACAATGACAGAGATGAGCTTCGGCTCCAATGGCTCTTTCTACTGACTTCACAGACACAGAGCATGTGCTCATACTTCTTACACTCCTAAGTTGTTGTCGGTTCTTGGGTGTTCTCTCTACCTCTCTTTTTTTCTTTGATGCATCTATTGCATCCTCTGCATCATCTACTAACTAAATGACTCAAACTTATATATAATCTGACTGTAAATTCCTACAGAAGATAATACTGAATCATCATTAAAAACTACCATTAATTTTACTGACTCTTCAACCATTTAATTAAACCTTAGAAGATAGCGATCAACTCCATATATAACTTCCTTCTTGCCGATTAACGTTTGAGTAAAAGTGCGACTTTGCACTTGTAAACCATATGACTGTTTGACTAACGATTCAACTACTGACATAAAAATTGATGGAGATGTATATATCTCACCGACTTGTAATTACAATTTCCAACACCCCCCCTTGATTATAAGTAGGTGGGATTACAAAAGAAAATTACATGAAAGATTTGAGTTTTTCTTTTAACTGTCACTCATTTTTTATTGTGTGGACTCCCAGACTACTGTGCAGATGATGGAATGCATCTCTTGCTAAATCCTTTGTAAAAATGTCTGTGACTTATTCTTTTGATCTGTAGAATTCTAAACAGATCTCTTTGTTATTCATTAATTATCTGATGAAATGATACCTTGTATCAATGTGATTGGTTTTCTTGTAAAACACATGATTCTTTCATAACATGATGGTTGAATTGTTGTCACATAATATTGTTGTTGGTTCCTATTGTTCCTGCAACAAATCTTTTAACATTCTTCTCATCCAAACTGCTTGACAAGCTGCACTTGTAGCTGCGACGTACTCTGCCTCTGTTGAAGAAAGAGTCACAATGGGATGATTCCTTGATGCTCATGATACCATACCTATTCCAAAATCAAATGTGTACCCAAAGGTACTTTTTCTGTCATCTATGTTGCCTCCATAATCACTGTCAGTGTATCCAATAAGTTTGAAATTTTTTGAAGTGGAGTACTTTATGCCAAATTTTTTTTTTCCATTCACATATCTCATGATTCTCTTTCCTGCCTTCCAATGTGATTCTTTTGGAGTTTCCATGAACCTTGAGATTAGGCTCACTCCATACATAATATCAGGTCATGTCATTGTGAGATGCATAAGACTACCTACCAGTCTTTTAAACAATGTGGGATCCACCTTGGACCCTTTATCTTCCTTGATTAACTTCAATCTTGTTATGACAAGTGTTGGTGCTGCTTTTGAATTCATCATATTGAATCTTTTCAATATTTCATGCACATAATTAGACTGTGAGATAAATATTCCAATTTTGGACTGGTGAAATTCTATTCCCCAAAAATATCTCATAAGCCCTAAATCAGTCATTTCAAATTCATCCTTCATGACTGACATGAATTATTTTATGCCAAAGTCACCTGTAAATATCATATCATCCACATATAGAAAAACAATTAACATGTTACCCTGTTGATTTGTTTTGATGTACAATGTTGGCTCACTGTCACTACTCTGAAATCCATTCTGAGTGAGATAAGAATCTATGCGACTGTACCAAGCTCTTGGAGCTTTTTTTAACCCATACAATGCTTTCTTCAATCTGTACACTTTGTCTTCTTATCCTGGAACCTCATAACCTTGTGGTTGTTCCACATATACTTCTTCTTCTATATTTCCATTCAAAAATGTTGACTTTACATCCATTTGATAAACTGGCCATTTGTACTATGCGAAAATTGATAACATGGTTCTGACTGTGTCCATGTGCGCAACTGGTGAAAATGTTTCATTGAAATCAATTCCAGGGTTCTATGTAAATCCTCTTGGAAATAACCTTGCTTTGTACTTTTGTACATTTCCTTTTTCATCTTGCTTGGTTTTATAAATCCACTTGACACTAATGACATCCTTGTCATTAGGTACTTCTACCAATTTCTATGTTTGATTGCTCTCTATGCATTTGATTTCTTCATCCATGGCTTGTTCCCATACATAATCTTTGAATGCATCTTCAAGGGTTAATGGATCATCTATTTGTGAAAACAAAGAAAACACTGAAAATGAATTTGATGCGTCTTCATTATATATGTCACACATACTTCTTGTCTTTCTTGGTAACATAATTTCAAAAGTTGTATCTAGAGATGTAGAACTACTCAGACTGCTTGTTGGTGTTTTCCGCGCTCTAGGTGTAGACTGCACACCTTCTATTCTTAGTAGAGTTCTTTATGCGGTGATATGTGTCGCAGTGCCAGGTGTTGAAGGGACTGCACATTGACTTATACATGGTGTTTAAACCACTTCATCTTATGTCTCATCATGCTCCATTGCATCCATAATTTTCACTGTCTTTACTATGGTTCCATTCCATGCTTCATTCTCCATGAACTAAACATCGCGGCTGATTATGACTTTCCTTGTGAGAGGGTCATACAACTTGTATCCTTTTGTTTCTTCAAAATACCCCAAAAATATACATTTATGTCCTTTGTTGTCAAAATTCCTTCTCAGCTCATCTGGAACATGTGCGTATGCGACACAACCAAAAATTTTTAAGTGTGCCACATTATGCTTTGATCCTATCTAGGCTTCCTGAGGAACTATGTTCTTCACACTTTTTGTCGGACATTTGTTCAATATGTGTGTTGAAGTTTCTACTGCCTCAACCCAATACTCATTTAACAAATGTTTGGTTGTCAACATACTACTTGCCATTTCCATGATAGTAATTATGTTCTTTATTTCTACGACACCATTTTGTTGTGGTCTGTATCGTGCGGTAAGTTGCCTATAGATGCCATGAACTTTACAAAAGTTATGAAATTCTCTTGACATGTATTCTCCTCCTCTATCTGTTCTTAGACACTTGATGTAATAACCACTCTGTTTCTCCACAAGTGATTTAAATTGCTAAAAACAACCCAATGCATCAGATTTATTCTTTAGGAAATAAATCCATGTCTTTCTTGAGAAATCATCTATGAATTTTAGAAAATAAGTACTGCCTCCTATAGATGGAGTTTGCATTAGTCCACAAATGTCTAAATGTACAATTTCTTGTGGAGCTTTTTCTCTATAAGACATTCCAACTGGAAATGATTCTTTGTGCTGCTTGCCAAATATGAAACCTTCACATATCCTTTCTGTTTTTTCAATCAATGAAAAATCTTTTACCATATCTTTTGTATGTCACAGCTTTAGACCTCCAAATTTCAAGTGTCCAAATCTGAAATGCCATAACCAGGAATCATCATGTATTTCAGATTGGAATGTTGACTTCATCTCTGTGCCATTTTCTCCTTTCTTGATATTGTGCACACTATTTTCTTCATTAGTACTGTGCACACTTTTTGCTGTAAATGCAGTGTCTAACTGCACACTTTTTCCTTCATCAACAACCGATGTTGTATTCTTCTTCTTGGTTGGATTCAATGCCAATGGAAACATTCTGTTACTTGTCATCTATATTTTTGCAATAAGTAGATTACTTGGGCATTTATCCATAATCACACAATGATTATCTTCCATGTAGATTTTGTATCCTTTTTGTAAAAATTGTTCCGTGTTGATTAGATTATGCTTCAGACCAGAAACATAATATACATCATACACAACTCTCTGTTCTCCTTGCTTGGTCAAGATGTTTATACTGCCTTTACCTAAGACAATGACTTGGATATTCGTTCCAAGTGTAACCTTGGTTTGGACTGACTCATCCAAACTAGGAAAAAATTATATGTTTCCCGTCATGTGGTTACTGCATCCTAAATCTAAATACCATATGTCACAAGGACTTGCTTGAGAAACAATGAATTCAATTAGTGATACTATATTATACATTTCTACAACATTAGGCATTTTGACAACACGCGTCATAAACATAGGGCGAGTTTGATTATTTGTGTTGTTTGACCGATCTTGACTTTGCTTGTTCTGATTATACTGTCTCTTCTTACACTCATATGCATAATGTCTATACTTTTTACAGTAATGGCATTGAATCTTTGATTTCTCAATTCTCTGACCACTTGGCTGACCGGTACTTGGGTTTTGACCTCTTCCACTAGTATTTCCAGGACTACTATTGCATCCACCTATGACATAACTTCTTCCTCTGCCTATAGAGTTGGCTCTCCCCCTTCCTCTTCCACAACTTATAGATGACTGCGTGGAAAATGATTTTTCTAATGACATACCTRAACTGTTCAATTTGTGTTCATGATTGATGAGGGAATCTTCCAGTTCATCTAGATTGAACTGACTTAAGTCCTTGCTCTCTTCTAGAATCACAACAAGGGCATCAAATTTAGAAGGAAGACTCCCAAGTACCTTCTCAACAACTTTTATGTCTTCTATGGTTTCACCATGAGAATTAATATGATTTATCAGTCCAATGACATGGGTATAAAATGAATCTAATGTATCTATATCTTGCATTGACAGAGTTTCAAAATCTCTTCTAAGAATCTGCAGTTTTGTAGTCTTTAATTTGTCCATACCCTGATAAGAGGTTTGTAATATGTCCCATGCTTCTTTGGCTTTCTTTGCTGATGCAACTCTTGGAAGTATGCTCTCATGCATGGCTTGATGTATGTAAAACAACGCCTTTCCATCCTTCTTTTTTGATCTTTCAAGACATCTTTCTCATMTTATGTGAGGGCATTATATGTTRCCTGATCTAATGGTTCCACATAACCATTCTCAACTATCTCCCATACATATTGACCTCAAAACAACACCTTCATGGTCAAGGACCACATCTCATAATTCTTTCCTATAAAAATGGGAGGTTACAAATTTGAGGTAGAAGCCATTTTTCACTTTTCAACAGAGTTTCTGCTCTTGAAATTGTTATGATAGAACCTTCTATGATACAAGATATTGGATCGATGGTGACACACAGTCTACTCTGCACAACACAAATTTCAAATACTGCGCACCAAACATGATACGTGACAGAGTTCTGAAGACCACTGTGCAATGCACAAACTACTCAGTTTGTTGTGCACTGTGAATACACACACTTAATGAAATGATTTATGAATTTAGAATAAAAGAGTGCTTTTCTTAGCATATAAACTCAAAAATAAGACAAAAACTTGTCAATACACAAAATGCTTGATATTAATGAACTCCGACAAAGTGCGCGAATGCAAAATACAATCACAGAGATGAGCTTCGACTCTAATGACTTTTTCTACTAACTTCATAGACACAGTTCCTGTGATCAAAATTCTTACACTCCTCAGCTCCTGCTGGTTCTCAACTGTTCTCTCTACCTCTCTTTTCTTCTCTGTTGCATCTATTGCATCCTATGCATAATATAATAACTAAATGAATCAGACTTATATAGACTCTGACTATGAATTCCTATAGAAGCTAAGTCCGACTCAACATTAAAGACTACCATTAATTTGACTAACTCTTAAACCACTTAATTAAACCTGAGAAGATAGAGATCGACTCCATTTATAGCTTCCTGCTTGCCGACTAACTTTTGAGTAAAAGTGTGAATTTTCACTTGTAGACTGTCAAACTGTCTGACTGACAATTCGACTACTGACAGATTGAATGATAGACAAATCAGAAGAGATGTAAATATCTCACCAACTTGTAATTACAATTTCCAACAAATTTATCAATTGACGATAATTCACTGGTAATATTCGGTGTATAGAACTAGACATATTTGTCGTTGAAACTACAAATATACCACTCAGAGGGTCAGGGAAGACTCACTGATCAAAGCTCTGCAATACAGGGCAGACTTACAAATATATCATGACAAAAGGCATTAGCAGTCTATGGCATAAATAAGCGACAAATCCCTTATAGAGCTATCACTGAAAGCGACTTTTGCTATTTTTGAAGTCTTGATTCTCATTTGAAGTGCACACTTGCATTGCACAGGTGTGATCGTTCCTTTCTTGTGTTTTCATCTGTGACTGCTGACGTTTGAATTTCAATGAATTCTCTGATTGTTCAATCTTCCAAAATACTTACATCCAACACCTCGCTAGAAAATTCCCAAATGCACCTCCAAAATAATTTGTGACTCTGAGGGACGACTTTCTAATATGAAAGGGTTTATTTAATTTCATTATGAAATAAAATATATGGAGAGTTCGGAGGACTATTTAAATTAATAAAAACTGTTCAAAATCACTTATTCTTGTGGTTCAAATTGAAATATAAAGACATCTTTATTTTTTTTTATCTGCTACTTTGCTCTTAGCAACTCTTCTCTCTTAAAAACACAAATTGGATTAAACTTTCCTTTTAACAACCTTAGCAAAKTTGTCCATAAATTCAATTGCAATGATGAAATAATCTTACTTGGTGRCCTGAATTCTTGAACAAATCATCAACAATTCATTAGCTCTCTTGTGGTTCGAATTGAAATATAAAGACATCTATTAGCAACTATTCTCTCTATTAAAAAAAACTTAAATTGGATTAAACTTTCCTTTTAACAACCTTAGCAAAGTTGTCCATAAATTTAATTGCAATGATGGAATACTATTACTCGGTGACCTAAATGCTTGAACAAATCATCAACAATTCATTAGCTCTAAGTGTGATATTAATATTAGTCTTCTCTTACTTGGCGAGGGTTCTAATCTAACACGTGAATTTGCAAGGACTTTCGAAGACTACTCTGGAAACAAGTTTAGTAGCTTGTTGTGTGTAATGTTATAAAGTAGTATCCACCAATTCTCATAAATTTAGTTATATTTGTGGGATAGCAAGACAATAGGCTATGTCATCTTCTTAATTTCTTTACTTAATCAAAGCAAATCAAAGACACACTAACACAATATTAGGCTATATAAATAAGTATATATAAATAACGAGCAAAAAGTAAAAGAATATAAAAATTAAAAATTAAAAAAAAGAGTTTTTATCAACAATTGGCATGATACTTTTTTAGATCTTTGTAAGCATAATTCTCAAGAATTTGGGAAACAGAATTATGCCTAGAAACTAGAATTGAAATTCAAATTGACATAAACAAATGAGATTTATATCTTAAGCAATTGTATGTTACCCCATAAACACTAAAGATGTTGTGAACAACATTCCCCCCGTTCTCTCAAATCCACTTGTTTTCTTCAAACGACATTAAAGAAGGGATAAGGAAGCTTGCAAAAGTAAGTCTAAATACATAAATGACTAAGAAGCTAAAACTATTAAGATCGAAAACTTAATCCTTATCACTCACATCCAAAACTTGTTTAATACTTTGCTAAAGACAAGGATTTCCTAAACAAAGGAAAGAAAGTTCCACTATGTACATATCTATAAGGTTTGGAAAAAAAACAATCCTTCTTTCTCATTATAGAAATTATTATGATTTTCCCTTTACTGGCCAAGCCTTTTAAAACAATTTTGGAAAAGAAAATAAGCAATTGGATAGATGAAAACAAGAATAGAGCTAAAGACCAAGCTGGGTTCAAGGACAAGCACTCGACAATTGTTCACATTCTTACTTTTAGGATTATTGCTCAAAATTGTCATAACAACAAAGAAGATATTTTTTCTTGCTTTGTTGATTTCAAAAAATCCTTCAACAACGTCCCTTGGGATAAACATTTTAGATGGTATGGAAGATCTAGGAATCCCCTCCTAGCTTATTTTTTTCCATTTAGACACTCCATGAGCAAGTCATTGCCAAGATTAAAACTAGTTAAGGTTGGTTTGAGGAAATAAATTTCAACATTGGAGTTAAACGAGGTTGTCCCTTATCCCCTACCCTTTTTGGAATTCATGTTTATTGTTTGGAAATATACTTGGAAGAGGTTGGTTGCATAGGCACAAACCTTCACTACTGCACCATTATTATTCTTTCATATATTGATGACATTGTTCTCTTGGCCAAGCATCTTGTGGACCTTGAAAAAGAGATAGGTATCCTTCAAGAATTATGCAATAGGTCTACTCTGATGGTGAATGTTGATAAAACCAAAATCATGAGTATAAAATCCAAAAAGTCAACCAAATTTGAAATTTCTTTTGATAACCAACCTTTATAGAAGCCCATTCTTATAAATACTTGGATGTTGATCTCAATTATAAGAACCTTAGTATTGAAAAAATAATATTCCCAACATGGAAATCATATCAAATCTTGGAAAATCGTTGTAAATATGCAAAACTTGGCATTGGCATAAAAAAATAGTTTTTATCTAGACTGTAATGCTAGTGATCCTCTATAGTTGTAATGCACAAGTGGCCATGCTGGCTCAACCTGTGGATTGTTTCCCTCTTTGAACGTTTTAACCACATATTAAACATTGTGTGTTGATCTTTGATATGTGTGTGTGAGTGTTTTTATTAATGTGTTAGACATGTGTGAACACAATTTTTTTTTAATGTGTAAGACATGTGTGGACTACAATTTATCCATATGGTTAAAAATGCACCAAACATGCCCATCCAGCTAGCTCATAGTCATTAGTCAGTTTCTCCACTAGGAGGTCAGGGGTTCGATCCATGCGGAGTGCAACAAACTTTTGACCCAACTAACATTGGCAAAATCTAGGGTGCCACATGGCACCCTATGATTGGGCCAAGTGTTGCCTCTAGATTGGACACCGTACACACAGTCAGCTTCCCAATGGATCGCCACATCAACTTGCCAATGCATCTACCCAGTCAGTGCCATACGACACGTGTCAAGCCCGTAGCCTGCCACCTAGTGCCACATCACTATGTTGTACTATACAGTCAGCCGCTTGGTCAATGCGACATCACTACCACCTGTCGTTTGTACTACCACATGTCGCATTGTCATTGGGCCATGTTAGCGTACACACTGCCATGTCAACATCCATACAGTCCACGTGTCAAATACGTAGCATGTCAACTCATCCTAAAAACACAAAAAATGAGTGACACATGTCACCTCCTCGTGCTGCCACATCATCCCTACTGATGTCATCATGATGTCACCTGACACATCATGATGACATACTATCGACGTCAACAGTATGACCTATTGACTATTGTCTTTGACTTTTTTTGTCTTTTTGGGAAATCGATCAGAACACAATAAATTTCGCATATTGTGTCCATTTTCAGAAAACAATATGTGGTTGGAATCGACTCAACGAGCTCGCCACAATGTTATTGATTTTTTCCAATTCCAAGAAATTTGATTTTTAGGCCATCTTGGATCCATTTTGGATCATGCCTCCCCACTAAGACCTTTTGGTCCTCCAAAAGGATATTAAGTAGTAATCAAGTGAGGGATAGGCCTCCCCATTTGTCCTTTGTCTTAAAACTTTGTTATGTGCACCTGCCACATCATAACCAATTGTAAAACAACCATGACAACTGAAATCATATTGTTAGCTACTTGAACTCATTCACATCTTACTGAATCCACTACCATCCATGTAGAAAAAATAAGCAACGATAACATCATAAATATGACTGAAACTAGAAAACATAAGAAATGATAACATTATAAATATGACTGAAACTAAACCAATATGTTTGATGTGCTTGCACGACATTAACTTATCTTGAAGAAAAGTATGATTGAATTCCCATCCTACAACCATCTCATTTTCATGCTTAAGATCAACTTCTTTAATTGGCACAATTATAGGTGTGTTGCTTGCATAAGTTGCCTTCCTTAATTGTTCCATTGTTTGCAAAGAGTGATTTTATTTTATGTGATGAGCATGTACAACATATTCATTGCCTTCTTTAGTTAAGTGATATTGATTATGTTCTCTGTAGAAGATTGCTTTGTGATCATATAAATAAAGACTTCCTAAGACCATTCCACATGTTTCTAACGACACCACATCACATGTTACCTCATCCACATACTTAGATGTAATTGAAAATTTTATTTTACATTGCTTTGTTATGGGCAATTTATGATCTTTGCTTGTCCAATTTAGCGAATAGGGTTTGTGATGCATCTTAGTTGTCATTCCCAATTTTTTAACCACCACTTTTGAAATCAAGTTAGATTGAGATCCACTATATATCAATGTATCGATCTTAATATGTTTCATTATTACCCTTATATGAAGAAATTTACTTCTAGAATCATATCCATCACCAATTTTACCTGACAAACCAACTGCTGTGATCTTAGACTCATCACCTAAATGATACCCCAAGTTTGTTGGTCATGTTGCTATTGCAACTGTTTGCCTCCCTCTCCTCTCTTTGAACCACTTCGGTCTCTTCTCTGGGTGCAATTTCCAGCAATGGTCATCATCATGCCCTTCTTTCTTGCAATGCTTGCAAGAGAGCTTCTCTTCCTTCATGGTTGTTGAAATTTCTTTCTTTCCATTCCTCTTTCTTTTTTCTTCTTTCTTTGAAGATGATTCTCCTGATACACCAACTCTTGTTTTCCCTGATTCAATATACGTTTCTTGAACAAAAACTTCATCAATATTAGTAAGCCCAAACATAAATATAGTGTTACGAATATGTGAAGGTAAACCTCATATATACTTCATAATATTTTCTTGTGTATGTAATGGAATATTTAACATTAATCCCATCTTACGAAATTCATCCGTGTATTCTTGCACCATTTGTTCTTTTCTTAATTTAAGACTTTTCCATTCAATTAAAGCCTGTTCCTTATAACCCAACGAATAAAACTACTTTCTATGCACAAAAAAAAATCTTGCCATGATGGAAATACATTACCAACTTGTTGCGTACCATGTTGCAACTTACTATGCCACTAGATGAGTGTTGTGCCTACAAGTCAAAGCAATGCCAATTTGATTTGGGTTGCCTCATCTTTGATTTGTTGCACATTGCAATAAACTTCAATCTGTCTCACCCAGTTATCAAGCCTCTCAACATTGACTTCCCCATCATACATGGGAAATTTGAATTTTACATCAATATTAAGTAATGACATATCATGCTTATGTTTATGAGAATGTTTTCTTGCAGTAGAAGTTGAACTTGTACTTGAAGAAGAAGAATATGGAGATGAAGGAGCTGAAGGAGGAGGTTTAGGAGGGTCCTCTCCTTCTTCGCTTTTGTCTTGATTTGAATATACCTCTTGAAAAGGCCTCTTCCATTCCAAGTAATCATCATATAAGACCTTTACCATCTCTGACACGGTGAAGAAAGTCTTTTGAAGCTCTATCTTGTCCTGAGACATTCCTTCTTCAGATTTCATATTCTCACTTTGAGATGCCCTCTTTCTCGATCCAATCTCAGGATCTCCTTCTACAAGCTCTCTTTCACCATGAATTAGATTTTCCCTGGTAATCATGCAAAATCAAACAACCAACTGTCAACCTTCTCTGATACCACTTGATCTGAAATGATCTTTTAAAGACTTGGTTGAGTTTCAAGCATGTGTTAAATTACCATTCAAAAACTTAAATGAGGAAGGAGACTAAATGAATTAATGTTGTAGCCATCATAAAGAATGCAGATTAGAATGTCAACATAAGGAACAAAAAACCATAACAACAAGATTGTTAACGAAGTTCGACAAGGTTGTCTACATCTCCGGGCCTATGTCTCAGTGGGGGAGGCTTTCTTATTTATCTTCAATGCTACAAAATTACATTAGAAGTAACTCAAAAGGATTACAAACTGGTCTAGATGTGTTCTGTTTGACATGAATAATCCAACACAACTGACGACATTGAAAAAGGTTGAGCGTAGCTCCCAGAAATGCCCCCCAAAGTTCGCTTCCTTGATGGCTTCCTTGCATAAAAATGGCTTAGGATTTGCAATTCCTCATCATTCAAATGCTTTTGAACCTTCTAAGGCTGTCAAGAACCTCTTCTTTTTATAGATTCTGAGTTGAGAATCAAACCCCAACTTTTCCCCAAGATCTAGCCTCTTTTTGGGCTCCAAATCCCCCCAAAATGGCCAAAATCCGTTGAAAATCAGGCTGAAATCCATTAAAAAATCATAACTATGGGTTAAAACCCACTTTGGGAAAATATTGGTGCACCAAACCCTTTCTTTGGGCTCCAGGTCATATGGGAGCACCATATGGCTATGCGCTAAGCGCTATACCCTATTCCTCTAGCCTAGTCCTCGACCCCTGGTCGCTTGGTAGACATGTGGCCTCGGGATGAGTCAACACATGTGCGCCCCCCGAACTGGCTTCTAGTCTAGCTCTTGGTCGGTCGAGCTAGCCCCCCACCGACTAGGGCTTATTCCCCAAACCCTGTACTTAATAAACTTTAACTATAATTTTTCCATATGGTTAAACAAGCACCACACGTGCCCATCCTTCTAGCCCATAGTCGTTAGTACATTGCTCAACCAGGAGGTCAGGGGTTCTATACCCACGAAGCACAACAAAATTTTGACCCAACCAACATTGGACAAATTCGGGGTGCCCCGTGGCACCCTATGATTGGGCCACATGTCACCAATGCATTGGCCACCGTACACACAGTTAGTTGGCCAGTGGACTGCCACATCAACTTGCCAATACATCTTCCCGATGAGTGTTGTATGACACGTGTCAAGCCTGGAGCCTACCTTGTGGTTCCATGTCACTATGCCATACTATACAATCAGCCACTCGGTCAGTGCCATGTCATTTCCACCTGTCATCTGTACTACCACATGTCAGGTTGTCATTGGGCCATGTCAGCTTATGGACTGCCACATTGCCTTCCATACAATCCATGTGTCGAATTCGTATTATGTCAACTCAGTCTGAAAAATGCCAAAAATGAGTGACATGTGTCACCTCCTTATGCTTCCATGTCATCCCTTCTGACTCCATCATGACGTCATGCTGACATCACCTGACACGTCATGTTGACATACTACTGATGTCAGAAGTATGGCTTGTTGACTGTTGACTTTGACTTTTTTTGCCTGTTTGGGAAATCGATTAGAATGCGATAGCGTTCACATATGGTGTCCATTTTCGGAAAAAAAAAATATGGCCAGAATCAGTGCAACGAGCCTGACGCAATGGTGTTGATTTTGTCCAATTATGAAAACTTGATTTTTAGGACTTCTTGGATCCATTTTGGATCATGCCTCCCCACTAAGACCTTTGGTCCTCCAAAAGGATATTAACCAGTCATTAAGTGTGCGATAGGCCTCCCCACTTGTCATTTGTCTTTAAACTCTCTCTCGTGCACCTGTTTCATCATAATCAATTGCAGAATAACCATGACAACTGAAAGCATATTGTTAGCCACTTCAACTCGTTCACATCTTACTGAATCCACTACCATACCTATAGAAAACATAAGCAACGATAACATCAGAAATATGACTGAAACAAAACCAATATGTTTGATGTGCTTTCACGACATTAACTTATCTTGAAGCAAAGTATGATTGAATTCCCATCCTACAACCATCTCATGTTCATGCTTAAGATCAACTTCTTTAATTGTCACAATTATAGGTGTGTTGCTTGCATAAGCTCCCTTCCTTAATTGTTCCATTGTTTGAAGAGATTGATTTGATTTTATGTGATGAGCATGTACAACATATTCATTGCCTTATTTAGTTAAGTGATATTGATTCTATTCCCTGT
>ML793145.1:340108-386634 GCA_009831015.1 Picea engelmannii
TATATATATATATATATATATATATATATATATTTCAGGTAATTAGAAGACATTTTTTGTCTTGTTGTATAATTGGAAGGTAATTTATAGAAGACATTTCTCGTCTTTTGGTGTTGTTATCATCCTATAAGTTATAGGATCAACTGATGACTGGGATATTATCTATCTCTAGTGTTTTTGTTGACAAATGATTTTTCATTTGAAAAAGAAAGAAAAAAAAATGAAAAAAGAAAAAAGAAAAAAGAAAAAGAGAAAAAAGAAACAAAAGAGGGCATAAAAGAATTTCAATAAAAGCCCCGTGCAATAATAGTAACTTGGTCCATACCTTTCAAGCATGGCCAAGTTCTTTTTAAATTTGATGTTGATAGGATAGTGAATGAATTTGGCTAAACAATTTAATCTTAGCCAAAGTGTCTAGGTTAGATTAGTGAATAAATCTGGCCAGACTGTCTAATCTTGGCCAGATAGTCCAAGGGTAGAGTAAATTCTTAACCCAACAGTGTAATCTGGGTTAATTGTCATAGGAAGATGGGTTAGAATATAGGCTAGTTGTTTTATTGTTTCTTTTTAATAAAACCATCTTGATTGAAATGTTGCACCATGTTTCATATGCTTAGAAGATCGTTTGGTCAAGCCCCTTGGTGGTGTCTACTTAAAAAGTTTGGGGAAAAACCCATAAAATGTGTTTATCCTAAGTTTTCCCCGGCGCATGTGTTTTCCGCTCCCCACTTATGCTCCCTGCACATATCAACAGTCTTAATCGTGGAGCCCAGATCTACGGTGGCCAGAGCATTCCAGACCCCCTCGATCGTTCTGCTTTTAACCGAGGGGGTCTGGAATCGATGATAAGACTCGCACTCATCTGGACGGCTCAAGATCGAGCGCTCAAATCAACGGTCAATATTGGATTCCGGACCCCCCCGTCCGTTCTGCCTTTAATGGAGGGGGGGGTCCGGAATGAGTGATAAAAGGCGCGCAAAGATCTGCGGCCAGGAAACAAGCGCTCAGATCAATGGCTCAAATTGTTTTTCGGACCCCCCCGACTGATCTACCTTTAACTGAGGGGGGGGGGTCTGGAATTTTTTCTTCCTCTGGCGGGTCCCTTGTTATACGTGGCGTCAATATATTACCCCAGTCTCGTCACCATCTGCTATCTGACAGACCTCTGTCACCTCTGGACGTCACCTTCCACCTTTTCCGAACTGGTCATGTCCCATAACTGTTGTCAGTCCTTTTCCCCCCTATTGACTCGTGGCAAGCCCCTTATTATGACATTTACCTCCAATCGACAGCCTCCACGTCACCCATCTGTATCCCTCGGCCACCGTCACCCGCCATCTCACCCTTAAAGTGATCCGTTGGCCATTTATTACTGGATAATCTATCCGTTATCCAGCTGACCTGTCTCCCGTGCCCAACCGACCCCTATTTTACTTAAAACTACAGTTACCCCCCCTTACTGTCGCCATTCACCCATCGCACCAGAGAAATTCACTGCTTACTCCTTCGTTACAGTCCGTTGTCCTCATCCACAGTCAGTCGCCCCCACTAACGTTGTGTTTTATTGTAGGTACTGTTGCAGAAATGGCGCCAAAATCCAAACAAGCAGAAGGAGAGGAGAATCTGTTTCTCCCGCCTCCTGTCGAACTGGACAAGATCCCACTGGTCGACAAAGACCGATTAATCGTAGATACAAAATGCGATTTTGATTTCTCAGACCTCTAGTCGTGGCTCAGGGAAGTTTTCCTAGACCAGAGTGATGAAATTGGACTCTGGGAGTCCAATTTACCCCTCTACCTTTTTTCCCAGATCCACCATTTTCCCGAGTTCGCTCTTAAGTGTCAAGCCCATTATATTCCCGAACAAAGAGCCATCATCTCCTCGTCCGGAGAAATCCTGTTCCTCATCACGCCCGAATCCATAGACCAGATGATGCAAATCCACCGAGCCGACTCTGCGTCTCCCTTCAATCTGAAAATTCTTACGGAATTGTATCAGAAAATGACCTTCCCCCAAAGATCTCAAATATTCGAGCTCTTCCTTCCCCCATCCGCTCAATTTCCCTCCACAAATCCTCCTTATCCATGTTTCATGTTCTCCACTAAGGGAAACCAGGTCATCTCATCCCTTTGTGCTTTGTTAGGATATTATTCTGATCAGTGGGTAGATGAACCCATTCTGGGTTTTTTGTCCATCTTCTCTACCGACGAAAATCCCACCACCCAGTTTGACTTCAGTACATTCTTGGCAGACAATATTCACGAACAGTTCATGAATTTCAGCATGGAAGGCATGTTCAGATACTCATCAATACTAGCATACTTGTTCATCTTCTTCTAGGCAGATAAATTTGGCTTTTCCATGCAGAAAATGGATGGAGAGGGTAGACCTCAGGCAGTCACAACATGGACCTCCTTGCTCAAGCACAACTCCACTGATTTTAGTTTCAAGGAGTTCATCGACCAGTTCTACCACCCTGTGGTAAGTATGTTAGGCGGCAGGCCCGAGCCTCGGATAAACAATGAAGTTTAGAGGATCCTGCATCTCTCGGACAACACAAAGACCGGGGATTGGTATCTGTATCAAGATTACACTGAGATCAGAGTATACGGGTGCGAGTTGGCATCGTATAAGCTGCCCAAGTATATGCCTGTCAGGATTTTTGCTCTAGAATATATAAGGCAGATTATAAATTCCGATGATATCCACTTCGTGTCATTGAAGAAAAAGCAACAACTAAGAATCAAGGGGCAGATTGGCTCCTTCATCTGCAAAAATCGTGGCGCTGGGCAAGAGCCAGATAGGATGCTGAGGTAGATGAAGTTCTCCATGAGTTTCCCTTGGTATTATGATCCATATGGGATCATCTCAGATATGAGGGTGAAGAACAAGAACATCCCATATGTTCATGAAGCTAGGCCTGAGGTGGAAAAATTTGCAAATCAGACAGTGTGGGAGCCTAACACATTGGTCGAAGTGGAGAAGCAGGGTCCCCCGACCACTGTGTCACCAACGACCATGCCACAGGTCCCAAAAGAGAACAGGACAAGGAAGGATTTATCTCTACCTGTCACTGAGGTATCTTCCGAGGAATTCCAGCTGCATACCAAGAGGCCAAAGACTGTTGCAGCTCCTAGCCCGATCAGGAAAAAAGAAACCCCGTCTACCACAGTGACCAAGTCTGTTATTCCACCCTTCGGTTCGAGCCTCCATAAGGTCATTACCCCAGCATTGCCGAAGAAATCCACAGACTCCTCATTGGACACTTAGCTAGACAAGGTAGGACCCAAGCTGAGCATTTTCGAGAAGTACGAGCTGATCAAGAAAAGGAACCAGACCCTTACCAACAGTACTTGTGCTCAGTTTTGGAACCAGACGTCGACTGCGCAACATAGGCTGTTGTCTGCATTTGACACAGAGAAGGGTAGAATGCACATGGCCTTCCTCCAGGCATAGGTACCAGACCCCAAGGTGATCACTGATTATAAAAGGGCCACCTTCGAATTGCAGACAAAGGACGTGCATCCGGCTGATCAGATGGATCTACACAAACAGACAAGGGAAATGGTTTTCTATACGTTGGCGCATGTTTCCACTTATGCGTCCAAATTGTAGGTGTCCCTGAACAATGTTCAAACAAAACTCAAGCTGGAGAAGATTTCATCCTTTGCAAAGGACAATAGGATCAAGACTTTGGAGGAGCTGGTCCTCAAGATTGGTTATGATCCTTCAAACGTGAAAGCAGCTGAAGAACTGATCAAGAAGAAGAATGCTGACATAGCCTCCTTGAGGAAACAACTGAAACTCCCGCCCATAGAGGATTCACAAGCGAAGGAGATAACAGAGAAGGAAGGAGAGAAAGATGAGATGCTCAAGTTGCTCATGAAGCAGAATGCATAGCTTAAAGAAATGGAAGCTGAGATGGAGAAACTATTAAAGGGGAAAGAGAAACTGAAGCCAATGGAAGTTATTCCATTGAGTGATATTCCAATTTCAGGAGTGAGCACAACATCAATGACAGAAATCCCATCCGCAACTCCATTGACATCATAGGAGAAGACAACCGATCTGGCTAAGTCCATGGAAAAGATGAACCTGTAGGAAACAGAGATCAGCAAGCTTAAAAAGGAAGTTGAGAACCTTCAGGAACTCAAAACTTCCTTCCAGACCAGCCTCTCCAAGGAAAAGCAGGTGACAGAGCATCTCAAGCAGGAGCTACAGCAACTCTGGAAGCAAACAGTGGCAGGAAAGACTTTGGCTGAAGTTAAAGAGAGTGTATGAACAGACATCACTAAGTCCATGAACGAGATATGGCCAATGATCCATATCATGTTTGAGTAGAATGAATGGGTCCAGAGGAGAAAACAGGCCATTGAGAGGATCAGAGTAGAATTGGGAGACATGCCGACACAGGCAAACGAGATCATCAAGTTCCTCAATTCTAAGACCAGGGAAGAGCTGGAAGAGATGAAGATTGAAGACAGAAGAGAGACCATCCTTGAGGTCAAAGGAGTTTTGACCAAGAGAGGACTAATGCTTCAGCTGGAAGAAAAGGTTTAGGCCATGGACCAGGGGGTACAAATATTCTTCAGTAAGATTGAGGCTCTCCAGAAGAAAGGTCTACCTGGTCTGAAGGTAATTAATGATAAACTGATGACACTCCTAGATAACAAGAAGAGATTGGCTGATGTGTCTAAGGACAACTCAAAGTTTGCAGGAATTCAAGGGAGCATCACTGACAAGACATTCTTAGATGCCCTTCAGTGGGACATAAGCATCCAACACGAGATTCGATACATCTTCCTCACAAAGCCTACATTCTCCAAGTACACGGAAATGGACGAAGTGTATCGAAGGCTGCTCAAAGTCAACGTGCCCAGTCATCTCAGATGGGAGGAGCTCTGTGATCTGATCGATTAGTAGATGAGCTCTCCCGGTCCAGTCAGTTGTCCAGTCAGATGAATTCGTGCAGAAGCTTCATCAACGACCCACCCAAAAATCAACGTGCAGTTACACCACATCATCAAGCAGTTCCTAGATTTAGGAAATTTGTTAAGTTAATTAGACTAAAAATAGATTTAGCACGTCCTGGTCATTAATGAAAGGATCGTTTGTAATTTGAGTTATAAATACTTCACCTTTCGAAGTATTGAGGGTTGTTGATATTCACACCCTGACGCTATCAGACTGTAATATTTTTAGAGATCTTCCATTAATAAAAATGAGGCACTTTTACAAGATTCTTGCGTGTATTCACTGGTGATGTTTTCTCTCTAAGTTGAATGTTATTCTCATTTTGTTATCATACTATTTTCTGAATCTAATCTTTAAGAGTAACGAATGTTGCAGGATTTATCTCGTATACCCTGTTTCTGACTCGAAAGATTTTAGTGTTTTATCTTCTGGTGTTTTCAATAAAGAAATTCTTAACTGCTTCTTTGTTGAAATTATCTTTCTCATCTTTTCTGCTGTTCATTATTTAAGCTACTAAAAGATCTAGTGTTTATATTATCTCGCCCTGTGAAAGTTTTCCCTTCGCGTTTCTGGTTTGTATTTCATATTTTATTAAAACACAGACCCCATAGCCCAATGGATGTGTAGACTGTCTCAACCAATTCAAAAAACACTTTGACAACAAAACTGACCTATTTCTTTACTTAGCCTAATATTTAAAATTGGAAACATAACTAAATCATATAGAGAGATCCCTCTCTGAAGTTGGAAGGGCTAGATCCCAGCTTCAAAAGTGGTTGGATAAAGTTACCTTAGTAGATTTCTTCTGCTGTCAACCTCTAGGAAATTTACCAAGTGCTAATAGGTGTAATTGGAAGACATTTTTTGTGTCATTGTATATTTTGAAGACAACTTTTGGAAGCCATTTTTGGTCTTTTGGTCTAAAGGCATTTTGTGTTTTGTTGTATAATTGGAAGACATTTTTGGTGTAATTGGAAGACATTTTTTGTTTGGCTATATAATTGGAAGACAACTTTTGGTGTAATTGGAAGGCATTTTTTGTYTTGTTGTATAATTGGAAGGTAGCTTTTGGAAGTCACTTTTGACCTTTTGGTGTAATTGGAAGGCATTTTTTGTCTTGTTGTATAATTGGAAGAAARCTYTTGGAAGGYGATTTTGGTCTTTTGATGTAATTAAAAATAATTTTTTGTCTTGTTGTATAATTGGAAGGTAACTTTTGGAAGACACTTTTGGTCTTTTGGTGTACTTAAAATGCATTTTTTGTCTTGTTGTATAATTGGAAGAAAAATTTTGGAAGACATTTTTGATCTTTTGGTGTAAGTGGAAGGGAATTTTACTCTTTAAACATAGGGAACTTAGGTAATAAGGGTAGAAAGTCTTCGATGAAAGAAAAACCCATTGAAAGTGTAATTGAAGAAAGAGAAAAGGAAAGGTTAGGTATGACAAAAAGTAGGATTTCAACAGATGCCAATCCAAATTCTATCGCAATAGATGCCACTATTGTTTCTTTTCCATCAAAACAATCAAAGCATAAGATTTCAATAGAATCCAATCTAGTTCATACATGTACTACCCCAATTCACTAAAGAGAATACGAGAAAAAAACACCCATGTGCAATAACCAAATCTACTACTGAGTTACCAACAATTAACCCAAATAACCATTGATTCTTCAATAAAGCACTGAGTGGTGAGGAACTTACCTGTGTTGAAGAACCCGATTTATATGCAACCTTGTGACTTCATAAACTTAGCCATACGTTGATCCTTGACCTAAAAAACCACAACAAAAAGTGGGGGACAACTCTCCACCCAACCATAGACCTTGCTACTTAATCTTTAGTAGCAGGGCACACCTAAGCCCCCAATCTACTACTCAACCAACAATATTAACCCTTCTTCTCTCTATAGACCAACCAAAGAGAGATGCTCATTTTCTCATTCTTTTCCCTCTTTGTATAGATTCTATCTGTGGTAAAGAACCCAAACCCTATGGTCCATTATTTAATTATTTATTATATTTTAGGGTTTATCCATTAATTACGGGTACTTATTTTATCATTCTCTTTAATTACCCAAAGATCCATAATAATTACTTATTATGACCCCCTTTTGGATAATTCTTATATACGTCTTTATTATTATTTATTCTTATTTAAGTATATGACCATTTTAGGAGAATTATTATATTCTTAATCAATATTATTATTATATATATTTAATAATAATAATATGGGACATGACATACACCCATCCTTCAAGGAACTTCGTTCCAAAGTTAGTTTTTATTACATTCCTTATAATTTTTTAATTATCTCAGGATATACTCCACAACACCCTCTATTAGCTCTTGTGCATTCCACAACACCCTCTGCTAGACTAGTATAAAGCCACCGAAGTGACTACAATAGGAATCAAAAATCCACATCACAACACCGAGGAAGCATGATGTAGTGTCCCCAAGGCCGAGCCCTATTGTAAACCATGTTTGGAAAGGAATTGTAATTATGTTTTATAGCCTGGTGAGCCAAGATTTTATAAGCTGGAGGCTTATGTGTTGTTAGGCCAGGGAGCCTGAGTGTTGAAGGCTAGGAGCCTGCTGTTGTATATGTAATCATGCAGAACAATTAATAAAACATAAACACTGCCATGTGCAGACCGACCACGATGGATGAGTAAAGGGGGACTGCGCATCCATAGAGTGGGCAAGGAATTAGGGGCTGGAAGGTGGGAAAAGGGGCTAAGGTTGAGCCTAGAGGCTAAGCGTAGGGGGCTTAAGCCTAGGAATAATATTTTAATATTATCCCAAAAGACATGTGCATTTTATGTTTTATCCTAAGCTTCTAGCAAGGGGAGAACATGCAAGGGAGATGCGTGCTGGTGGAACACATGCAGTTTCATGGGTGACAAGTGTCAACCCTGATGCATGCGAATAAAACGGCCAGGGTGAGCTGTGAGAAGGGTTCATCCCCCATTCTACCGGATTGTCTGAATGCGTACGGAGCCTTGGATAGTACTACCAACCTGACTCCTGCAGAGAACCTTCGTGTGTCCCTGTGATTCGAAAAGTCTGTGTCTGGCTCTAAGGAAACCGGTGTGTATATTCCCTGAACGAGAAGCCTGCGTGGATTTGGGGAAAGAGTCTGTGTTTGTTCTAGAAAGATGGTATACCCTTCTCTGTTCTAAACCAGGGAGTCTGAATTGACCCCTACGTGGATGACTTGTCACGCATCCTTGAGAATCCAGAATGTGAGTCTATTCCATGTTGCCAAATTGAGAAAACATAAGTGTCTCGTCCCTGCTAAGCCTGGTTATACTGTTGCACCTATCTGGAGCTGCCCTGGGGTGTTCGTGTCTGGATTCCCGTGGAATGTGGTGGACGTGTATTGTTTGATCCTGTGTGGCTTGTTGGCCAGTTTGTACAACACTCTCTCCAGGTGAGAGAGGTGGTTGAAGATTGGAAGAACAGGATGTTGGACCTGTGAGGGACTCCCTCCAGGTGAGAGAGTGCATAGAGGAAGGAGAGAACTCCTGGAAGGAACCCTGTAGCTTCCACAGAGCCCGGAGACTTCCAGTCCGGCCTGTTCCTGTAACCCAAGGCAAGGGAGATTAGCAGCCAATGGACTGTCCAGGTGACAGAGAAGGTGTATACTCCTGGGGTGGAACAGGCATGTGGGGAATGAGGGTCTGTGGGCAGTGAGCGTGGGAGGTTCCTTGGAGAGAATCCCTTCCTTGTGGTTGTGTGTTGCTTTCCCTGTAACCTCAGCCTAGCCTAGGATTCCTTGCCTTGGGGTGGAGCTTAGTCCCAGCTCGGGGGTGACCCATTGCTGAGCTGATGAGTAGTGCGGTCTAAGGCTGGGAGGTTCGTGGAAGGCCTGCACTTGGTTGGTGGAATCTACCACTGTTAAAAGATAAGTATCTGATTATGTTTTTATCACATTGTGCATGAATCTACTGTTTATGTTATCATGATTTCCGTTGTGTATACGAATTAATATGGAATGCTATGGTTTGTTAATTATAGCAGTAAATAATATGTTTTACTCTGAGCTTGAATGCGTTTAATTGTTTAAATGCATGGGATCATATAATACCTATACGAATTATTTATAGAGTGGTGTTATAACCTTCTCTTAATAGTGATTAAACCTTGGTAGCCAAAAAGGGGCGCTACACATGAGTACTCTTTAGCCATCCTTCCCGACTTTTCGAACCAGGCTTAAATCCTAATGGTCTATCTGGAGCCCCAAGGCTTGAGACCTCATTTTCCAAAACAAGCTTCTGGATCAGTACTCATGTACACTAGGCATATCGAAAGGATGACCTATTCTCCCTCTACAACTTCCATGTACAACTCCAGGCATCAGAGTCCAATCCCACAACAACATTGGTGAGAAACGCTCCAGCCATACAATGCATAAGAATTACTTGCATAAGTAGTAGATTGAGTTGTTCCCATCCCATAAGATGTTACTTGTAATATTCTTCGTCATGGTTATGGATTCCCTCGAGATCATCGAATAAACCAACCCTCTAGGCCCATTGGTGGATAACTTGACAATCACCATATCACAACATGCAATCAATGCATTAGTCATAATGTCAACATTTCGAAGAAAAAATGCACATGCTAACTCTCGCATGTCATCATAAAAACTACCTGTAAGTACCACATAACATCACCTCATGAAATATTATCATAATATTATAACTTTGACATATATTTATCAAAGATAATCATTGCATCGATATAATCAATGGAACCACATAACATCATATGTAAATACCATAAGTATCATATGATAGCATAACATCATGAGCATACTAATTATCTTAACACATAACACATGCAAAGCAATAAAACATCATGGACATTCTTATCATGATCTATTAGAAAAATCAAGCTGCTACCTTGCATGATTATATATCCAAGGAATAACAACTATCACATCTAATGCAATAATTTTTGTAAAAACATCCATCTAGCACATGGATCTACTTGGTTAAGTTTTTCAACCCAAGCTAACTGTACAGAGGATCATTAGTACTACGTGTGCATGTTCTCATCAGGATACCAATTTTTTCCACAAGAAGGTTGACAATTTATTGGGTAGGTATCATCACCCTATTAACACACTAAAGTTTTCATATATTTTCATTTTCTGAATATATTGTTGACTTTCACATAAACCCCATCATCTAGGGCAAATCTCTAGTCTTGTATTCTCTCTCACATAGGGAAATTAGGTGAAATTTAGCACTAAGTTATCATTGGACTTACTAGCATGCCATAATTTAGCAATATTTAAATTCTCGATTTTGTATATTTTTCATTACCCAAGGTTCTTATGTCCCTTTAGATATTTTTCTTATTCATTCCAAGATCACTTTACACAATAACAAGTAAAGATTAGGTCATCATATCTTAAGTTACTCTCTAAAGGATTAGCTTACCTAATACACGACCAATCATTGGCATGATAGGTATGTACTCCTCAATTTCCAAAACTCAATTTATCACATCATTTTTTTTTATTTACAAAAAGTAGACAATTGTGGTCCTTGCACATTTAAACCTTTAAAACTTTTCCCAGTTCATCACTTGTTGTTCCTCACCAATTACGAGTGTTCAAATTCATAACTTCCTATCTTTCAGGCACTAATGGCCTACATCATTATCGCAATGATCTAAATTCACCGGTTCATCTCATCCTTCCAAGTTGGTTGAGGTTACAAATTCTACCATTCAATATTGTCATTTAGAAAATTTGCAATTTTATCCTTTACTCTTCCACCCTAAGGTAACTTCATGGGATCCTTATTAAATAAGATATATACTGCTAACATTGGGGATCAAACTTAGAAACTTTCCCTCATTTCTTAAAACCAATGTGTCTCTACACTTATTTTTCCATCTTCTTATTCTAATAATAGGTTTACTAACCTTTCATGGGTAGTTTCATACTATATTAACATGCAATGCTTTCAATTTTGACTTCATTTGAAGCATACTATTGGGGAGTTAGACGATTGTTCTCTCAAATTGATCGAGTTATTTACCATTCCTCCCCTCTACAAGAGGCAACGCTCTCAAAACCAGGTGAACCAAATAACCATGAATCAATTTTACTAAAATTTTCAATTTATATTACTTTACCTTTAATTCTTATTGACATGTCAACCATATTGAATCAAAAAAAGTGCAAACCAACTCAATTTCTTATAACTAATTTATTTATTATGAATGATATTCATTAATTTTTTTAATTAAAAGAATTTTCTTTTATATTCAGAAAATTATTATAAAATTTTCTTACCCTAACTTTTTTCTAACATGCACAAAATATATATTGAATATAAACTAAATATACAAAATATATATTAAATAACATTATTAATAAAAAACAATTTAATTATGTACGTATATTATAGGAATTTATTTTATTGTTAGCTATACCTTAAGCATTATGTTCAAGGAAGACGAACATACACAAAATTTCCGTATATAAAACATTACATATACAAAGACTAAATTAAATATAAGGCAATATGTACTAAGTACTTTTAAAGCTATTGGAACCCACACCAAATTCTATTCTCTTCAATAATAGAAATTATTGATGATCACTTTAGTATTGTTCACCTTAATTGAAAGTATGAAATCTAATGCCCACCTTAATTGAAAGTATGAAATCTAATCCTTAACTTTTATATATATATATATATATATATATATATATATATATACCTATTTCAAAGGATTTATTGATTATTTGATTGTTCACGATCTGAAACATAGCAGGACCTTTAAACATACACATGTTTTTTTCGTCGATCAATTTAATCAGCCCAGCTTGGAAATACAAATAGATAATGAAAGATATGGTATTAAAAAGAATGTAAATCGATTTTATCAAGGACAATCTGACTTTAAAAAATTGGCACCAGAGTTCAGCTCTAAAAGAGCCCGAAAATAGTAAAAGACGCAGACCACCAAATTGGGATACACAGTAAATTCTCAAAGTGAAAGCTCAAATTCCAAGGCACAAATTCTGTGGTGTATACTGATTATGACGCTGAGTTTTGCTTATTTTGTGTTAACTAAGTTGCTCAACACACTAAAATAAAATAAGATAAGGGGTTGTTTAACTGTTTTAAGAAATGGTTTTTTTCCAAATCTTGGAATATAAATTTGTACAAAATTATTATTTTTTGTTGTTTAAAATTCATTTATGAACACAGAAATAGATTCTTCATGTTGAAAAACCTTTGGGGCACTCGGATTATATAGAAATAATCACTCAAATATGTGGATCTAACAATTTCTTAACGGATTTCAAACAAATGTCTCCAATAATTTCTTAATAGATTTCAGAGAAATATATCCTATAAGAAAAAAAAAATCATTTCATAAAAAGTTTAGACTATGACATAAAATAATGATTGAGATCCAAATCACATATATCTCACTTTTACCTTATGCATGCATTAACTAAGTTTAAGTTTCTTTGAGACCATGCATTTACTTTAAATAGTATTAATTTACTTTTAGAAAAACTACACTCAAGCAATAAAGCAAGAAAATAATTGAGACTTAGAAATTATTCTTCAACCATGTAAAATAGTTTGGAACATTAAAACCATAAACTTTTATTCTTTGTAAGTTTAGAAATGTTTTAAATAGTGTTCGTTGTCATATATCAACCATTTTTATAAAGTGGTTGTTGCTATTTAACGACTGACTCATTAATATATTAATACATAATTAATATATTAATTAATTATTACATTAATCTAATATATAATAATAATATATTAATGTAATACACTAATTTATTAATGTATATAAATTAATGGTCTAATAATATATTAATGTAATGTATTACATTAATATAATATATAATGATAATAATAATGTATAAATGTAATGTATAAATTAAAGTATAATGTAATGTAACTTTAATGATACATTAATAATACAATGTATTAATTAACTTGTACATTAATACATTGCTAAAGTATTAATACACTAATAAAATAATACATTATGAAAATAATGATACATCAATAAATACATTATTAAAGTATTATTATATTAATATATTTATCGAAAATGACCATGGTTCACTATGGTTGATTAGACCACGTCCATGGTTAACTTTGGTAAGCCTTGGTTGACTTTGAGAAGGAAAGGTTGACTATGGTTGATCATGGTTGGCCATGACCATGGTTGACCAATCCCATGGATGACGTTCATTGACCATGTGGATCTAATTATCTTGGTCCATGTTCATTATGTTTAAGCATAGTTTTCTCTGACACTACATCATTGCAAGGTTAATTATGTTATGTTCATCACATTGCGACATTGGGTTTTCTTCTTCACATTATGACATAAGATTTTTTTTATCACATGACATCGTAAGGTTATGGTCATCAAATTATGATGAAGGGATTTTTTTGTCACATTAAGACGTTGGAATAGGTTTGTCACAGTTCGACAATGGGTTATGTTCATCACATTGCGATGCTAGGAAATAAACACATATACAATGAATTAAATGCATCATTAAACACATCATATACATAATGCATTAAACACATATAATTTATGTTCGATGAGATGTAATTTGTGTTGGATCAGAGGTAATTAAAAAATCAACATAAATATAAACACATATTATATATATATATATATATATATATATATATAATGAATTAAATGCATCATAAACTCATTAGAAACACATTGTTGCATTGGAATAAGTTTGTCACATGTTGACAGTGGGTTATGTTTGTCACATTGGGATGTCAAGAAATGATCATCTCTTTGCAATATTGGGCTTTGTTTGTCACAATGCGATATTGGGTTGCGTACATTACATTTTGACAATGGGTTATGTTTGACACATTGCGACATTTTGAAATGTTTCTCACATTATGACATTAGGATATTTGCATCACATTGCGATGATGAGGCAATGATCATCACATTGTGATGATGAGGCTAAGTTCGTCACATTACAACAATATGGCTATGTTCATCACATTACGATGGTGGGGAAATGTTTGTTACATTGTGACAATAGGGTACTTTCGTCACTTTGCAATATCACTATGTTTGTCAGAATGTGACGCTACCATGTTTCTCACATTGCAACATTATGGCTACATTCATCAAATTATGACAACGGGTCTATTTTCATCACATTGCGATGAAGAGGCTATGTTCATCACATTACGATGATGAGGCTATGTTCGTCACATTGCGATGATGAGGCTATGTTCGTCACATTGTGACGATGGGGATATATTCGTCACATTGTGATGATAGGGCAATGTCCGTCACATTGAAACATTACTATATTTTTCATGTGAGACTGCCATGTTCATCACATTGTGAAAATATGGCTATGCTCGTCACATTGCAATAATAGGGTTGTATTCGTTCGATTGCGACGACGGGGCAATGTTCGCCACATTGTGAGGTTACATTGCGATGGGATTATTTTCATCACATTGTGATGATGGGGCTATATTCATCACATTGCGACAATGAGATTGTGTTTGTCACATTGCGACAATATGGCTATGTTCATCAAATTGTGACGATGAGGCTATGTTTGTCAGATTGCGACGATGAGGCTATGTTTGTCACATTGCGACAATATGGGTATGTTCATCACAATGTGAGGACAAAGGGGCTATTTTCGTCACATTGCGACAATAGGGAAATGTTCGTCACATTGTCACATTACTATGTTTGTCAAGTGATGCTACCATGTTCGTCACATTGTGACAATATGGCTATGCTCGTCACATTGCAATGACATGGAGCTTGTGGATTTCTTTTAGTTCGAACATCAGACAATGAAATTATTGAAATATGGACAAGAAATCTTTTTTTCTTCTATGGTCCATGTAGTAGTACTGAATGGGATGATTGTGAATCCATGGACTGGGTTGATAGATGGAATCAGGTATCACTCCTCATTGGTCAATGTATAACTATGGAATTATTCCAGTTGTAGGAGGACCAATCAAATAATTCACCAGATTATGATCACATCTAAGATCTCATACAACTAGGTTCAATGAATATTGTATTAATTTTGATTAACTAGCATGAATGTTGTATGATTTGTTGATTTAGTGGACTCACGTGTTGGCACTCCATTTTTTTCAGGGCACATATATGTAGTGGTTACCCCATAAGGTAATGAATGGGGCACTGACTATTGGTTGGCACATTTCTTAGATGGAAACTAGACCCTCATGTTCTCAACAAAAAACTTTGAAGATATTCAATTTCTAATTGGGTAGATGGTTATTAAAGGACAATGTATGACACATGATGAAAGAACATGGAAGGAAGGTAGTTATGTATTTCAAAATTGTAGACTAGGTGAAGTTGTATACCACTTTACAAACTTAGTTGTTGGTACAAACCTCCAACTACAAATAATGCCAAGGAAAAACTCATCAAAGGTATTATACTTTCTACTTTAATTTGAGCATGAGAAGTTAATGGAGACCATTAGTATTATAAGTGATCCTAATGGTCCACTTGGTTGACCATAGGTAAGTATACAAGTATGTGGTATGTTTGTTATTTTTTGTTCTATTTCGAGATATGTAGTTTGTTTTTTTGGTTCAATTTTCAATTAATTTATAAATGACTTCTAATTGTTCTTAATGAATGAGTTTAACTTGGTTTTCCTTTGTGTCACACTATTCATCCAAAGAATCATAGACATATGAAGGGAAATCAATAAGAAAAGAAATGTTTTTTAACTGCACCCAATGATTCTCAGAGAGATGGTTTTGGGATGGAATTGAGAAGTGTATGTAGTTAATTTGTAAATTTATAATTTATAAAGGGTAGGTTCTCTATATATTCATCACTTGCATGCCTAGATTGTGAGAAGAGGCATAACCCCCTTCTCCTTAATTCTTACATTGTTAGAAAAAGCATGTGGACAACCAATTCATCACCTTAATGCCTACTAATAATATGAGAAGGGGCGTTTAGTCCTTCTTCTCATCAGCTAAATTCCTATATTACGAGGAAGGGTAGAATGACATATAATCATCCTCTTCATCACCCTAATGCCTCGATTATGAGAGTAGGAATGTTCTCATACTCTTCATCACCCAAATTCCTATATTGTGAGAATGAGAATATGATCCTCTTCATATACTCCTTTGATTGTGAGAAAGGCCATGTGTCCATTCCACTCATATTATAAATTCTTAGTTTATGAGAAATACCATTAGCTCCCTCTCGTCATCACTCCAATCATCCTACTACCATATTGGTGTATGCAACATTTTATGTGCCATGTAATTAAACATTTCCAAAGAATATTAGACACCTTATCTCTCTGAATCCCCATTTGGTTTTATGATCCATATGGATGTCGGTGGCCTCCCACCTATTCCAACTGGTTCATTTTGGCAGTTTTTTTCTTAGTTTTTGGGTCCGTGACTTGCGGGGTCGTTTTGAGGCTCTAAACAACGTTTTTAGGGCTCACCATAGTTGGAAATGACCTTTGATGGATAGAATCAAAATGTGTACTCCTTGGATAGAACTTTCTAACGACCTATCGTGCGCCTAAAAAAATATTGTATGCAAATGTTATGACCCTAGGAAGTTGATGTACTAACTTACCCAAACAGGGCCCACATGACTTTTGGCGCTTCATCTCCTATGGTTAGGTTTTTAGATGTCTAGGGTTTTTGACATTCCTGTTTATTGTAAAAACACCTTCAGAGCCTCATTGTAATCATCTTCTTGTGAATGAGCGCAACTGCCACATCTCTTCTCAGAGATAAGACACCACCATTCCAGCAAGCTTGTTTTCCACTGCATTTTACAGTTTCAACTTTTTTCCTTATTGAATAGAAAACTAGTTTTACTGTATCTCTGTTATTCTGTGTTAAGCATCTTTCAATAATTTTTATTCATTGCATTCTTCTCATAAAATCTGGATCAGTAATATTAGAGCGGTATTCTCCTTGTCGTCTTAATGCATGTCCCCAACGAGGTCAGGGTACAAAGAATTGGGTCTCGAGCTTGTTTCTCTTGAGGAAAAAATCTTTCGCCTGCCCAAGATACCTCTCATGGAAGGATAAAAGAAAGATGATGGGACAAGAGATCCTTTCAAAATGTTTCTTGAGTAATCCCTCCTGCAACAAAGGAATGAGATGATGGATAGTTTTGTGCAAATACTTCAGCGACTACCAATAGGCGACACATCTTCCTCGAGTGGAGGCGCTGCCCCCTTCAAGGTACAAATCAACTTCGATATTCCTATATTTGAAGGTAAGATAGACATAGATGTTGTAGAAAAGTGGTTGAATCTACTATAAGGGTATTTTTTTGTCCATAACCTTTTGAATAAAGAAAAAATTACTTTTGCGCTCCTCAAAGTCATTCTCCATGTCAAAGATTGGTTGGAAAATTTCTTTGAGAAAAAGGAAATAGAGCAACCCTCATTATTTACGATCGCGACCACCTGGGAATCCTTCAGGGATGCTATTAAGAAACAATACTACCCTATCGGAAGTTATGATGACTCGTATACCAAATGGACCACACTGTGACAAGAACGAGACCAAGCAGTGCTAGATTTCACAAATATCTTCCATACCCTGTGCACCAAGCTGGGTATCAAAGATTCAGTGTGACATCTGGTGCTCAAGTATCACTGTGCTCTACATAGATACATCTAGACCGAAATGGAATTTTTGGATATCTCATCCTTGGGCATAGCCTATCAATATGTCATCAAAATCGAGTAGAAGCTCAAGCAAAAGACGCAACAATTTGGGCTTGGGAACCCCTTGTAGAAAAAACCAAGAAAGCGCGGCCCCAAGCTACAGAAAAAAGGATAGAGTGAAGATGGACAGTATCAGGACAACCAGTCTAAGTCGAAAACAGATAAGGACACCAAAAATCCAAATAAGGATACATGGAAGTGGTGTGACTTACATAAGATCCCTTGACATAACACTGTTGATTTCCACTCAAAGGAGTCGCTAGTGGCCGAAGTGAAAGCCTCTCAATCAGATGTGGGTTCTGACTCTGAGTCAGAACTAGAAAGGGGAAGATGGATCATTAACGCAAAACCCAGTGCCACCATTGCTACCACCAAGCTCCAGCCTGGTGAACCAAGCGAGCCAAAAGATGGCGAGCACCTTTTCCATTCACAGATGTGGGTAAAAGGCACCCCGCTGCACTTCATCATTGATAGTGGTAGCCAGAAGAACCTCATCTCAACGGAGGTCGTCAAGTGGTTGGCCCTACTGACAACACCAAACCCTCATCCCTACACCATTGGATGGCTCTACTAAAGAAGTGATCTCCACGTCAGCCAATAATGTCGAATTTCATACGACATAAATCCCTTCAAAGACGAGGTATTGTGTGATGTTTCTCTTCTCGAAGTTTGTAATGTTCTTTTGGGCCAACCGTATTTATGGAAACATCATGTTGTATATGAGTCTAGGCCTCATAGTGTTATTTTTACTTTGAACAGGAAATTGTATAGGATACCCAAGGAAATCCCTCCTAGTTCTATTTCCTTGATCTTTGTCAAGCAATGCAGGAAGGTCATCTCTCAAACTGGGAAATTTGTCTTCTTCGTGATTCTCTCTCAGAGTAAGAGAAAGATTGCAGCCACATATAGGGCCTCTGCGGCCTATCTCTCCACACAACAAAAGAAAGTGGATAAGGTCGTGGAATAATACTCAGATATCTTCTCCTCTCCTACCAGGGTACCTCTACACTGCCAGGTCAAGCATCCCATTGATATGTCCTTGGGTGAAACGCTACCCAATGGGCCAGTCTATCGTTGTTCTCTATTAGAAAAGGAGGATATTAAGAGGCAGATTTAAGAACTACTCCATAAGGGGTACATCCATCCCAAATCATCGTCTTCTGGGATCCAAATCGTACTAGTGCAAAAGAAAGATAGGACCTCATGACTCTACATTGATTACCGAGCCTTGAATAAAATCACAGTCTGGAACCGGTACCCGATTCCCCGAATCGACGACCTCCTTGATCAACTCATGGGGGCCAAATACTTCAGTAAGATTGATCTGAAGTCTAGATACTAGTAGGTCCCAATAGAAAAGACAGATGTATGGAAGACTGACTTCAATTCAAAAGAAGGTCTTGTTGAATGGTTGGTCATGCCATTTGGTTTGACAAATGCTCCAACAAATTTTATGAGGATGATGGACGATATCATTCAACCTTTCACCAATACTTTTGTAGTGGTGTATCTAGATGACATCCTCATCTACAACAAGACTTGGGAGGAACACTTGCAGCATATTCAACAGGTTCTGTACACCCCACGACAACACAAACTATATGAAAACTTGGAAAAATGCTCCTTTGGCATGGACATGGTCCATTACCTAAGCTACATCATGGATCATCATGGTGTGAATGTGTATCCAACCAAGATCCAGGTCATTCGTGATTGGGCAGTCCCAACCACACTCACTGTGCTTCAAATCTTCTTGGGCTTCACCAATTTCTATCGTAGGCTCATGTTGGGATTCTCTCATATTGCATGGGCCCTCATCCAAGTAACCAGGGGTGGCGTTAAGTAAATTTTTTTTTGGGGCCTATCCTAACAACAAGCCTTCGATGAATTGCATCAGTGTTTGTGCTCATCCCCATTACTTTCATTACCAGACCTACAACATCCCTTTGAGATCAAGACAGATGCTTTAGACTATGTTGTGGGCATTGTTCTCACTCAACACGACCACCCCGTGGTGTATAATAGTGAGACACTATAATATTTTGTCCGTAAGTACCCTACTTATGACAAATAAATTTACTCCATTGTGCAAGCCGTCCTCCAGTGGAGACATTACATTCTTGGGAAGGAGACAGTCATCCACATTGATCACAAGCTGCTACAGTTCATGCAGACCCAAGGAAAATTGTAGAATGACCACCATCAGAAGTGGTCCACATACTTACAACAATTCCACCTCAACGTCAAGTATAAAATAGGAAGCACCAACCAAGTTTCTAATTTCCTCAACCGACCTTAAGTCACAACACTCACCATGGTGCTAGAATCTTGTGGCCATGAGACTTGTGGATGGCCCCACCTCTATGAGAGAGACCCTGACTTCTCCACCACCTACCAAATGTTGGGAGCAAACTCAGTGGTCGCTAACTTCCATCTTCAGGATGGGTTGTTGTGTCGTTTGGTCCATATTTGTGTTCCATCAAGCGAGCGCGAAGCTAATTTGGGAAGCTCACTACAGTTAGGTGGCATGACACTTTGGCATTCGAAAAGACAGTGGTAGTGTTGCAGAAACATTTCTACTAGATGAAACTTCGACAAGATGTCGGTAAGTATATCAGGTCTTGCACCGCTTGCACTATTGCCAAACCGACCACTAAGAAATAGGGCATGTACACCCCTCTGCCTACTCTTGAAAAGTCATGGGAATCCATCTCAATGGACTACATGTTGGGCCTCCTATCCACCAAGAGGGGCAATGACTCTGTTTTTGTGGTTGTTGATCGCTTTTCCAAGATGGAGATTATGGTCACCTGTAAGAAGAACATCACCACAGAGGCCACTGCTAAGCTATTCTTTGAATGCGTCTGGGTACACTTTGGGATCCCACAAACCATTGTATCATATTGGGACCGTTGGCTCCCCAGTAAATTTTGGTTGAGCCTATGGTCACTACTGGATACCAAGCTCACCAAATCCACTGCCTTCCACCCCTAGACAGATGGCCAAAATGAGGTCATCAATCGGATGATCATACATATCCTGCGTATGTACAATTCCAATCACCCCCGCACATGGGATGAGAGTCTTCCCTATGTCCAGTATATCTACAACTGATCCATGCATAGCTCAACTAGCCACAACCCCTTTCAGGTGGGGTTGGGATTCCTACCATTGGGCCCCATGGATGTTTCACTACCCTTGGCGACCACCTCGACCCACTCATCCCTTGCTCCACCAGAATCTGAAAAATACATCCATTTCATTGAGCGGATCCAACACATCTTCCAATAGGTTCGGGATATTTTACAAAAGTCCAATGCCAAGTACAAGCAGCGCCATGATCAACATCGAGTGCCACATAAGTTTCAAGTGGGCGACAAATTTTGTTTGCACTTGTAAAAAGAATGCCTTATAGGGCCCCATCAAAATCTTCGTCTACTCAGGTACGATCCATACACCATCACCAAGGCTATGGGTGACAATGATTTTGCGCTCAACATTCCCCCTTTCCTTGGCCTACACCCAGTCTTCAATGTGGTTCTTCTTCGGCCATATTTTCCACCATTATTGGACAGCTCGGAGATAACAGAGCAGTTGACACAAAAATATCTCAACCATGACTATATGAAACATGCATCCAGTGATCATATTGTGGACACATAGATCAAGGGCACCCAACAACAAAGGATCCATCTTTATCGAGTTGTCAAAGCAAGGCAGCTCCTGCACCAAGGCAAGTGGCTCACCTAGGGCCAAATTTAGCAGAAATTTCCTCATTTGATGGGGGAACTCAACGCAATGGATAAAATTTCTTCCTAAGGGAGGAGGATTGATCCATATGTATGTCGGTGGCGTCCCACCTATTCCAATTGGTTCATTTTGGTAGTTTTCGAGTTTGGCAATGTTTTTCCTAGTTTTTGGGTCCCTGACTTGCGGGGCCTTTTTGAGGTCCTAAACAAAGTTTTTAGGGCTATCCACTGTCTTAATATGTGTATTCCTTATATATACCTTTCCAACGGGCTATTGTGCACCTAAAACAAAGATCGTATGAAAAAGTTATGACCCCAGGAAGTTGATGTACTAACTTACCCAAACGGGGCCCACATGAATTTTGGCGCTTCATCTCTCAGGGTTAGGTTTTTGGATGTATAGGGTTTTTGAAATTCTTGTTTATTGTAAAAATACCTTCAGAGCCTCATTGTAATCATCTTCTTTCGAATTAGCACAACCATCACATCTCTTCTCAGAGATAAGCTGCCACCATTCCAACAAGCTTGTTTTCCGCTGCATTTTACAATTTCAACTTTTTTCCTTATTGAATAGAAGACTAGTTTTATTGTATCTTTGTTATTCTGTGTTAAGCATCTTTTAATAATCTGTATTCATTTCTTTCAGCTCATAAAATCCATATCATTTCATGTGTTATGAGCATGGTCAATTTTTTTCAATATGGAAAATGGAATTACCTTTAGTATGTATACTTCACGTTTTTGAATCCCACATTCACCATAATGCACTTTCACTAGCATCACAAAGTGTACAAGATAATCTCCTTCTATCTTCACCACATCAAGCACTCCAAGTATACTAGGGTTCACAAATTTCACAAAACCTTATCAAGATCAAGTGAAAATGAAGAAGAGTAGAAAATTATGAAGTATTATTATTTTTTGTTATGGTTAATGGAAATTTTGTTCAATGTTCTTAGTATTATTATACAATTAGGTCACGTGCATATTCCACTCATCCTATACATTCCTAGGTTGTGAGAAAGGGCATTAGCTCCCTCTCATTATCACCCCAATTCCTAGACTATTAGAAATTCCACATGCTTCTTCTACTCATGTGATTCTACTAAATACAACACATATTTGGAAACAATTCCCCTGACCAAATCCCTTCAATAATGGTGTAATGATGCTAGGGTTTCATTAAACCATGTAAAGTAATTATGGCAACAGTACAACCTACTTGTTTGAACAATAATTGCATTGAGATTTCAATTTTTTCATGCAATGTAATTAAACCATGATTCAAAACCATACCATGAAATATCCACAACAATAAAATATAACACACCAAAGGGTCCCCCTTGACATCTTTACTAGCACCACAAAGTGTTCAATATAATCTCCTTCTATCTTCTCCACATCAAGCACTCCAAGTATACTAGGGTTTTCAAATTCCACAAAGCTTTATCAAGATCAAGTGCTTCTTTACTCCTCTTTTCTTTCTCCAGTTTATGTTGACTTCTAACCTTACTTCTAGTATTCGTGCAAATTTCTTCAAGAGTTCTAGCATTGAAGACAATCAGAGAAAATTCAAATGAAGAAGAGTAGAAGAACTTGAAGTATTCTCTTTTTTTGTTATGGTTAAGGGAAATTTTCTTCAATGTTGTTGGTATTCTTATAAAATTAGTTCATGTTATATTTCCACTCATCCTATAAATTCCTAGGTTGTGAGAAACAACATTAGCTCCCTCTCGTCATCACTCCACTCATCCTACCACCATATCAGTGTATGATTTATGTGTCACTTAATGAAAGCTTCCCAAATAGTATTAGACAACTTGTCTCTATGAATCCCCACTTGATTTCATATGTTATGAACATTGTTGATTCTTTTCAATATGTAAAATGGTACCTTCAATAGCATCACAAAGTATACAATATAATATCCTTCTATATTCTCCACATCAAGCACTCCAAGTATACTAGGGTTTCCAAATTCCATAAAATATTATCAAGATCAAGTTATTATTTACTCCTCTAATGTTTCTCCCAATCTCTATTTTATCTGAGCTTCTAACCCTAACCCTAGTATTCTTGCAAATTTCTTCAAGAAATATAGCATTGAAGACAATCAAAGCAAATGCAAATGAAGAACAACAGTAAGGTTTTAAGTATTCTCATGTTTTCTTATGGTTAATGGAAACGTTGTTCAATGTTGTTAGTATTCTTATACAATTAGGTCATGTGTGCATTCCACTCATCCTATAAATGACTAGGTTGTGATAAAGGCAATTATCTCCCTCTCATCATCACCTCAATGCCTATATTGTTATAAAGTCCATGTGTTTCTTCTACTCATGTTATTCGTCTAAATACAACACCTATTTGGTAATAATTCCTCTCACCAAATCCCTTCTATAATGGTGTAACAATGTTAGGGTTACATTAAAGCATGAAGAGTAATTATGACAACAATCCAACCTACTTGTTTGAAAAATAATTGCATTGGGTTTCCATTTTGGGCATGCAATGTAATTACAATAAGATTCAAAACCACGTTTGACTCAAAATAATCATGTTAAGCTTCTAGTTGGAATGTGTAGAATAATTATGTTGGGATACAAACCACACAAAAGGTAAAAAAAAACACATAATCATTCCACAAGTTTTCCATAGATTATAAGATAAGAACATAGGCAACATATTCCTTTACCACACAATAACTCCTTATTATACTTATCACAAGGCATGGCATATAGAATTGACATATATTTTGGGTGTTGACGATAGCCATCAGTTCCTTTGTAAAGTGTTGACTAGTCCTATGAAAAGTACAATTCATATTTGTAACTACAAAAGTGTTGATTGAAATTCATACATATATACAAAGTTTTTTCTCTTACTGCTTGAGTTTCTCTTTTATCTCTTTTGGAATCTTTCCCATATTGAATCTTGAAATACCATGTCTTGTTGATGTATTATACATTCTTTTAATTGATGTTTCATTCTTTTATCATCCTCATAAGTATTTTATCATCCACTTTAGTGTCTTTGTAGCATCTCATTTGTGTCCTAAGACTACATTTATTGTCTCTTGAATGTCCTTGTGGTCATATTTTACATCATAATTTCATCTTACCAGGGTCTTAGGGTCTCCCCAGTGTCTTAATAATGTCTTCATATCATTCTACTTGCATTATTTTTTCATCTTAGGGGTCACATATGTGTCTTAGTTATGTTTTATTAGCATCCTCAGTTTTANTCAATGTGTCCATCAATGGCTTTAGGAGGTGAGTTGCAACTCGCCATAAAAATATAATTATATGGTCAAAACGTTAGTTGTGTTGGACTCTTGACATTGGATTACAACTAATGGAACCCCTCTCTTATGGTTTCATTTCCTAGAAAATTCTTTATTAGACGATCTTTAGAACTATGGTTTTGCTTAGTAAGGAACAATGTAATTTTTGCATTAGGGGTCGATTTTGAAAAACATTGGCTTGGGTGATTGTGGGTAGTGTGGTCACATGGGCCTTGTCCAAACACACTTGTAGAATCTTATGGAACTAAATTATGCCACTCATTGTTTTTATGCACTCAAACCAAATTCCCAATGTATCCCTGAATGGATTTAAGAGGTGACTTGCAACTCACCATAAAACTCTAATTGAGCCTCAAATGGATGAACCGTTAGTTGTGTTGGAATATTGAAACCATATTACATCTAGAGGCACCCCTACACTATGATTTTTTTTCCAATGAAATTATTTCTTGGATGATCTTCAAAACTACTTTTTTTCTCAATAAGGGACAATGCAATTTTTGCGCTCGGGGTCGATTTTAAAAAATATTGGCTTAAGAAATTGTAGGTAGTGTGGTCAAGTGATCCTTGGAAAAACACACTTGTGGGAGTTTACAAAAATCAATTATGTTGCTTTTTTTATTTTATTTTATGCTCCCATACCAAATTCCCATTTTGTCCTTAAGTGGATTTAGGAGGCAAGTTGCAACTTGCCATAAAAATCTAGTTGAGCCTAAGATGGAAGAGCTGTCAATTGTGTTGGAATCCTGAAACTGGATTACATATAGAGAAACCCCTACACTATTATTTTATTTCTTAAAACTTGATTTCATAGACAATATTCAAAACTAGTTTTTTTCTTAGTAAGGGATAAGGAAAATTTGGCAATAGTGGTCAATTTTTGAAAACACCGGATTAGGCGACCGTGGATAGTGTGGTCATGCTGGAATTGACAAGAAACACTTATGGTAACTTAAGGAACTTAATTATGTTACTCAGTTCATATTTTGTTCCCCTGTAACAAATTCCTAATGTGTCCCTAAAGGGATTTAGGAGGCAAGTTGCAACTCACCATATAACTCTAATTGGGCCTTATATGGACAAATAGTCAATTATGTTGGACTCTTGACACCAAATTACATCTAAGGGAATATATCCCATATAACTACATTGCATGGAAAACACTTTATTTGAGGATATTTATAACTAGGGTTTTGCTCAATAAGGGACAATGCAATTTTTGCACAAGGGGTTGATTTTGAAAAATATAGGCTTGGGAAATTGTGGGTAGCATGGTCATGTGGGCCTTGGAAAAAAACACGTGTGGGAGTTTACATAACTCAAATATGTTGTTTAGTTTGGGTTTTATGGCCCTATAAAAAATTCATAATGGGTCCCTGAATGGCTTTAGGAGGGGAGTTGCAACTTTCCATAAAACTCTCACTGAGCTTTGGATGGATGAACCGTCAATTTTGTTGAACTTTTGACACCATATTGTAGCTAGGAAACCCATCGACTATGATTCCATTGCTTGAAAAATTATTTCTTGGACAATATTTGGTACTATGGTTTTGTTCAGTAAGGGCTAGTGCAATTTTTGCACTAGGGGTCAATTTTGAAAAACACTAGATCGAGTGATTGTGGGTAGTGTGGTCAGATGGGACTTGGAAAAAAAACTTGTAGGAGACTACATAATTCAATTATGCTCCTCAGTTTGAATTTATGCCCCCAGAAAAAATTCCTAATCTGTCCTTGAATGGCTTTAGTAGGCAAGTTATAACTCACCATAAAACTCTAACTGTGACCGGGATGGATGAACTATTGGTTGTGTTGGAATCCTGACATAATATTACAGCTAGGGTAACCCCTCCTCTGTGATTTAATTTCTTAAAAAAATCTTTCTTAGACGATCTCCAGAATTAGGGTTTTTCTCAGTAAGGGACAATGCAATTTATGCACTAGTGGTTGATTTTGAAAAACACTGACTCAGGCGATTGTGGGTAGCGTGGTCACATGAGACTTGGTGAAACCCACTTTTAGGAGATTACTTAACTCAATCATGTTTCTCAGTTTTGATTTTATGCCCCTAGACCAAATTCCAAATGTGTCTTTGAATGATTTTATGAGGCAAGTTACAACTTGCCATAAAACCCTAATCGAGGCTCACATGGATGAAATTTTGGTTTTGTTAGACTTATGATACCATATTACAACTAGGGAACCCATCCCCTATTATTTTTTTTCCCAAAAAAATCTTTATTAGATGATATCCAGAACTAGGGTTTTTCTCGGTAAGGGAAAATGCAATTTTTCACTAGGGGTCGATTTTGAAAAGAAATATCTCAGGCGATTGTGGATAGCATGGTCATGTGGACCTTGGCCAAAAATTATTGAAACAACTTACGGAACCTAATTATGCTACTCGTTTTGAATTTCATGTTGTTGAACCAAATTCCAAATGTGTCCTTGAATGGCTTTAAGAGACGAGTTGTAACATACCATAAAATGCTAACCTGGCCTTGGATGGATGAACCATTGGTTGTGTTAGAATCCTAACACCATATTAAATCTAGGGGAACCCATATCCTATGATTCCATTTCCCGAAAAATGATTTCTCAGACAATCTCCAGAACTAGGGTTTTTCTCAGTAAGAGACTATGCAATTTTTGCATTAGGGGTCAATTTTGAAAAACATTGGATTGGGAAATTGTGGGTAGCATGGTCATGTGGTCCTTAGAAAAAAACATTTGCGGTAGCTTATGAAACTCTATTATTTTTCTTGGTTTGGATTGTATTCCCATGGACCAAATTCCCAATGTGTCCTTCAATGGTTTTAGGAGGAGAGTTGTAACTTACCATAAAAACCTAACCGGGCCGTAGATGGACAAACTGTCGATTTTATTGCACTCATGAATCCATATTATAGCTAGGGGAACCCCTTGTGATTCCATTGCTTGGAAAATTCTTTGTTCAAGGATCTCTAGAGATAGGTTTTTACTTAGTAAGGGACAATTAAATTTTTGCATTAGAGGTCAATTTTGAAAAACATTGGCTCATGGGACTATGTATAACATGGTCATGTAGGCCTTATACAAATACAATGATGATATCTTACAAAACTAAATTATTCCGCTTGGTTTGGATTTTATGCCCCTGTACCAAATTCTCAATGTGTCCTTGAATGAATTTAGGAGATGATTTTTGACTCGCCATAAAAATTAAATTGGGGCTTGGATGGATGAATCATCGGATGTGTTGGACTGTTAACACTAGATTACATATAGGAGCACCCATCCCTTGTGATTCTATTTCATATAAAATATTTTGTTTGAGGATCTTTGGAATTAGGGTTTTTCTCAGTAAGGGACAATGCAATTTTTTCACTAGGGGTTGATTTTGAAAAACATTGGCTCAAGCGATTGTGGGTAGCGTGGTCATGTGGACCTTGGAAAAACATGCTTGATGGAGATTACAAAACTCAATTATGCTTCTCGTTTTTTTTATTTTTTCTCCCTGATAAAATTCTCAATGTCTCCTTGAATGACTTTAGGAGGTGAGTTGCGCTTGAAATAAAACACTAACCAAGGCTCGGATGGATGAACCATCAATTTTGTTGGACTCCCAAAATTGTATTAAAGCTAGGGGCATCCCTCCCCTATGATTCCATTTCCTGGAAAATACTTTGTTCAAGGATCTCAAAAACTAGGGTTTTGCTCAATAAGGGAAAATACAATTTTTACACTAGGGGTCAATTTTGAAATCATTTCTTCAAGAGATTGTGGGTAGCATGGTCATGTGGGCCTTGGCTAAAAAAATGTGTGGGACCTGATGGAATTGAATTATGCTAATCAGTTTGGATTTTCCCCCACAAACCAAATTCTTAATGTATCCCTAAATGGCTTTAGGAGGCGAGTTGCAACTTTCCATAAAACTCTAACCGAAGTTTAGATGGAAAAACCATTGATTGTCATGTTAGACTCATAAACATGGATTATAGGTAGGGGCACCCCTCGCATATGATTTTGTTTCTTGAAAAATGATTTTTCCAAGGATCTTTGGAACTAGGGTTTAATTCAATAAGGGACAATGCAATTTTTGTACTTCGGGTTGATTTTGAAAAATATTGTCTTGAGTGATTGTGGCTAGCATGGTCACATGGGCCTTGGAAAAACACACTTGCAGGAGCTTATGGAAATCAATTATGCTAATCAGTTTGGATTTTTTCCCCCGGACCAAATTCTCAATATGTACTTCAAACTTTTCATATCACTTTAAGATTCAAACAATAAATAATTTCCAATAGAAGAATCTCCATCTTCATATGCCACTTTGGGAAGACGACAAACATCATAATATTCCACCATCATCTAAAATAAACTATAGAACAATTAAATGGAGTCTATTTCAATGTTGAAGCAATATAAGATATGTATCATGTATGAAGAGGGTGTAAGATAATTTCGTTTCCTTTGAAAAGCGTTTCAAATCATAATCCTTTAGTATGCTCAAAATGTTGATTAGTCCAATTTTACTCAAATAAGGCAATAATAGTCCAGAGATATTGTAATTTTAGGATAGGAGGTGCATGAAAAGTACAATAATTTCCTCCCTAGGAACCTATTGAGGCCTCAACTATCCCTAATTTTAAAAACATGAGGACCCATTTTTAAATTTTACACAAGCATCACCAATGGATATTGTTATCTCTCTTTTTGCCTTTTTGCATGATGCTTGGTTGGTAGCATGTTGGTATCATTAAATAAATGGTTTCACATTTTATTGAATTCATGTTAGTTTCATACTCAGATACATCATAAGCTGGATTCCTCTTCATGTTATGCCTTTTAATGTACCTTTCAAGTTTTCATCGCACGCTTTAATTAATTTGGTGAAATGTCTTGAACTTGGTTTAGACACATTTTGAAGCCTAATTACTAGAGGAATAATTGTACAAATGAGTTACAATAGAGTTACACCCAATCATGTGAGGGAACTGTTGAGTGTTAATTTTGACTTCTTTTCCATCCCCTTTGACCCCCATTTTCACCTTAAAACCTCCATTTTTTTCTACTTTCACTCAATTGATGGCATAACAAGTATGGATAAGGTAATAAGTTGTTATTTTGAGATTAATTCTTATTTTTGTCTTGCAAATAATGTTTATGGCTATTTCTGTGGAAAATTACCTAAAATTCAGTAATTACAAGAAATGACTCTATTTCCTCAGACATTAGAAGAATTGCAGGTTGATATAATTTCACTTGTTCTAAGTAAATATTTTCACTTTGAGGTGCTTCACCAATCTTTGGAGATGGTGAAATACCTATTTTTCCCTCTCCATGTTTCCCGGCACCCGAAGGTCAATGCAGGTCAAAACATGAAGACAACTATTACAAGAAAGTCGCAGAAAGCTATTACGGGAAATTCAACATACAAGTGTTATAGGAAACATGCAGGTAGTTATTACAAGAAATCTACAGTTCACTCATATAATTGGGAATTTGATTCTAGAAGTAAGGAACGAGAATAATCTTCTTAGAGAATCAAGGACCTGATCCAGAAGATCAAGGAACAACCATGACCAATGCTATAATGGACATCTGAGCATATTTTCTGCAATTTATTTTCTAAAAACATACTGTATTGAGAAGTGATATTCATAGAATATTTATGGAGCCATGAGGGTGAATCAACAAATCATGCGACATGGGTTTTGTGAGGAATAGGGCCATTTCGGTGACACATGTGCCAAATTTTCCAAAAAGTGCATGACGTGGGATGTACGAGCAGTTCTTCAGAATAGAATTTCCCATATTTTCTTGTAGCGACTGATTTTTAGCTTTCTTAATTTGTAAAACCCATATTTGATCTAATTGGATAGTTATAAGGATTTGGAAATTAGTTATTGAATATTTTGTATATATAATCCTCAAATAACAGTAAGGGGGGTCAATCAAGTTATGGAGAATATTTTCATGAACCTGGATACATTTTGTAATTGCTGATATTTTCCTTGAAGTTAATATAATGAAGTTCTGAACATTTCATGCGTTAAATTTCGTTTGAAGCTCTAAGTTTAATTAACAACATATCCCAGGAGGGCCCCCTGATATGTTTTGTCTCTATTTTTGAATTGTGTGATGGAAGTACTTCCTCTCATTTATTTGAATTTCTTTAATTTTACATATTTTTCATTATTTGATTTTAAAGATTAATTTTCTTTGTAGTGTCCTTTAGAAACATAGTCATTGTAATTTCTTGTAGATGCATAATTTTGAATTATAGACAATGCCACTTTTTGTATGGTGATTAATTATTTAGAACGATGATGTTAGACAATCAAATTATTGAGTGATATTCATCTATTGTGTTGTACCAATAATTATAAAAAAATATACTCCAAGATGAACTGAGTCTGTAAGTTGTCTTCTCAAGATATTTCATTTTAGGATTGGAAAGCTTAAGTTTAATTTTAGTTCACCTTCCAATCGTACCCAGAAACAGGTCTTCCTGATTACATAATTGAATTGACCAAACATAGTTTGTTTGCAAGCTAGCACAGAGAGTGACTTGCAATCTGAGTCTCTACTAGACAATCAAACTTAAGTAATTGTGATCATAAGGGTTAATTTTTTTCCATGGGTCTAGTATTTGCAGTTTGATTTTTACTAGGAATCCTTAGGCAATTTCAAGACTAGTTCTGCACATACTGTGTTTTTTCCTCATAAGCTTACGCCTCTATATTGATATTAAATGTTGAGGAATCTAAATCACTAGATCAACCCAACATGCACTTTCCCACAATTGTGTTCTTAAATAATGAATGCCTAATATCGACGAAAGCATGTAAGTGCTTCCACATGTGCATAATGAAAGTATATGGAAGGGGTGGTATCATAAGAGTTTGGTTATGAGTTATGCCTCTTATTCTAAAAATAAGTAGGGGTTTTTGTGAAGTCCCCCTTTAATTAAAATTTCAATTTCTCTTAGGACTGTTGTGAGCATTTTTTTGATGTTGTCAGATCTAGGATCAATTCATAATGTTGATAATTGATGAATGATGAGTTCCATAGCCACAAAGCAATTGGTTTTTTCTTTGCTTCAATTCTTAACATCATCTAAGGTTTAATCTCATTGGGGTATGCATTAGATTGATCATGAACTAATATGGTTTAGTTTTTTCATGCTCGACATCCTTCTCTCCTTCTCTAATCTCACTTAGATCATTCCAAGACCAAAACTCGCTTTAAAACCAAATAAGATAACCATATTGATGGAAAAACATGAGATAGATAAATTTTAATTTTTTTATTATTTTAAATCAATTTATTTAAAAAATGAAGTGACAATATATTCCAAAGGTTTCCATTTCTCACTTAGGCGATGGATGCCCTTGCCCAAGTAATCCATGAAGCCAAAATATATCCTCTTTCTCAACTCAATGAGGCCATAACACTCTCCAACTCAACAATTAAGGAAAATCCATCTCCATGAACTTGATTGAGTTGTTTACTATTCATAGTCCTTTTATATTGTAGGGTAGCAATTCATGGCTATTGAGTTCTATTTTAAATCATGTTTTATGCATACATATTACTTATTTGATTTTCTCTTTGTTCCATAGAATACATATAAGCCAAGATACAAGGTTTTCATGATTCATTCATTGTTTTATTTACAAGTTGTCATGAGACTTCAAACTCATAAGTAAACCAAGCTACAAGCAAGGGTAAACCAAGTCAAAGAAAAAAATTACATATGTAAAAAATAATTTTGTAAAATAGTGTTGAATTTGAAGAGGGATTTGATAACACAATTTAAATAAAAAAATGAAATTTCCCTTACACACAAAGTTTTGCATCTTGCACACTCATACATTTTCATGTTTGGGGATTGTTGGAAAAAGTGATTTTGTTCTTTTTCTTTGTAATCCAAATTTTCAGCTCTTTTATATAAGCATAAGGAGCACTTTTAGCACTCTTTTCAAGAGTGATATTTAGCTTCCTTTAAAACTTTCATGGATGCAATTTGAGATAAAAATTTCATTGTTTCATTTAGGGAAAACTAAAGTGTAATTGAAGGATTGAAACCAAATCTTGTATGCACATAGTGCACTTGTTTCTCAATTGCCTTTTAAAAAATTCAAGAGCTCACATTAAAGGAAAGTTTTGTCTTAAAGAGATAATGTTGAGGGATCCTTTTGACATTGCATGGAAAACCATTCATTAGTTTTAATGAGAAATATTCATGGCAAGTTAATGTTGATATGAAGGAAATGTGGTTCTATTTCATGGGATTATATTCAATTACTTTCAAGAAAAATCCATGCACATACATCTTTATATAATGAATTGCATCACAACATTGGAGTAAGTTCATGTGATCATGCCACCATTCATGCATACTTGATTTGAGGAGACAAGCATTGGACCTTGCAAATCAATAAAGGCACATTTTGGGCTTGTAAGGTATTGTTTTACCAATGTTTTTTAATGGATATCCTATCATTTTTAATGAATATTAGTTCATTAGCATGGACCAATGGTGCATTGTGCATAATGAAAATGCAACAAGCATTGAGGTTACTCAAAACACTATTATGGTGCACTAAAACTTGGAACATGTCTAGAATGGTCCAAAATCATATGCATGGATAAATCATTACCTGTAAAGAGCATGGTTCCCATTGTGTTAAATATGAGAAGCGTTGGTTCCCATTATCTCACATTTTTTTGTTGAATAAGTAGACTCCATGGAACTATGAAATTGATCATGAAACTTGTGTTTCACTTGCTTCGTTTTGAAAGTACTTGGATTTTGGTAGGAAATGACTTAATGTGACAATTTTGAGCAGTTGAGTATATTTGTTGTGACTGTGTCACATGATCTTGTCACAAGTTATAATATTTTACCAAGATTAATAAAGTTTTTAATCCCCAACATAATCATTAAATAGTTTTATGTGAAACAAAGAAAATCATGATCATAATAGGGGTAAATCATGATCATCATAAGCATAATAATTCATCAACATAAAATAAACAAACACTTCAATTCATAGAACACATGCCATGAAATGTGTGTGTGTATGTGTATTCAAAATCGTCTCAACTATACATTTTTTACAAAATGGCACATTGTTCCTAATATACAAAATGACAACAAGTGCCCAAAGATGGAAGAATGACATATGGTGACCTAGATACAAAATGGTATTCATTGGTCACTCATTTACTTCTACCACTCTCACAACTATCAAGTCAACCTTTCTTCTCTTACTCGAAGCAGAACCTCGATGTGCTTTGTCTCTCTAGAGACTGGATAAAGAAACACCATTCTTATAAGTTTTTTTCCACAATGAATTAATAGACTTCACATAATGTGTAACGTACCTCATTTTGATTCTCGCAAATTATAATGTAATTGTATAAATGTGAATTAGGCTGGTGAGCCGATATGATTGGGGCAAAGAGCCCATACCAATTTGTTAGAAAAACGAGATTGCAGAGCAATAAAATAAAACAAATGAGGAAATAAAACATAGAAGCTACACAATACAATAGAGACACAGATATACGTGGTTCACCCAATGTGGGATACGTCCACCAGAGAAATTTCCATGTCCTTCCTTTATTATTATCAAGCAAGTGAAGGGATACAACCTACAACAAACCCGTTGTAACTTCCTCTTCTTTCTCTCACAGTCTCCTCACTCAGAATACAATATTCACAACAATGATACATAGTCAAAATACATTTCCCTCATAAAAGAAGGTTGCATTCTAGGGGAAAAAATCCTAACATAAATTGTACTGTTAGATCTGCGACCTTATAATGAACGTTATAGATTTACAATGAAATTACAATATACATTTACAAGGAAATTTTTCCTTCGGGGGCTTTGCCCCCGAACCCCCACAGGGGGGGCGCTTTCCCTCAGACCCCGCAAAGGGGGTAACCCCCCTCTGCACTCCCCCATGTGGAAGAGTGTACATTATTCTGGGGTGTAAAGTATTTATGGGGTATAAACATGGCTGAAAACAAAGACCTCTGAATTAGGAATATAATCAAGCTCCACAACCAACAATCTCCCACTTGGAGACTGATCTCAAGAAATCCATCACTGTTGTATATACTGGACTATGATCCTTCTTGGAACTAGAAAATTTCTCATCTTCATCTTCATGCTTGAAGACGAACTGAAACTGAGCAAGAACTCAGTTTCTGCATGAATACTCCCTTCAAATGTCTACAGGATTCTGGCTAGTGTGTATCTTTTCCAACTTCAAATGTCCATCTTCCAAGATGGATCATATGAAATGGTACCTGATCTGTATATTCTTAGTATTCGAATGGAAGGTTGCATTATTTGCAAGGTGAAAGGCACTCTCAATGTCATAGTACAACTTACTATTCTCCTACTTCTGTCCCAATTCCTCCATAAACCTCTATAACCAAATCATTTCTTTACTAGCCTCTGTAGCAGCAAGATACTCTACCTCTGTTGTTGAAAGTGAAAAAACCTTTTTTAGTTTCGAAATCCAACTTACTGATGTTCCACCTATAGTAAAAACATACCCTATGGTTCTCCTTGTTGGACAACTGAGAGGGGGGGGGGGTGAATCAGTTGTTACCGTGCTTAAACAATTATGCTTATTTTAAACTCTTTACAGAGCACTCAATGACAATCAAAATAATGCAAGGAAGTAAGAAATAGAACATTCAGCATCATTCACACATATGAGATACACAAAGATAGATATTTCCTGAGGAAACCCATAAAGGGTAAAAACCTCTTGTTCTTTATATGATAAGTAATCTTTACATTCTGTACATTATCATACATATGAGATCCAACTCATTGTGAGGCTACAACCTCTGTTTTGCAGGCTGCAACTTGCTGAGAGCATCAACTCTCTGTTTTCTCTAGCACCTACTAGAAGGAAGCACCAACTCACTGGTTTCTCTAGCACCCACTAGAAGGAAGCAACAAATCCCTAAGTGTTCCAACACCAACTGGATGGGAGCACCAACTTCCAGTCACACAGGCACCAACCTGTAAAACAGAGAAGAACAGTTCTCCCTTGCACCACCCTACCACCCTGGTTTCTCTGGATGCAACCAGATGGAAGCTACAACTCCCTGTGTTCTAGCACCCACTTGAACCTCTAAGGACAACAGTCCTCCCTAGCACCTCCCTACCACCCTGAAATATTAAGTTTGCTATCTATAAATTTATCACAGTGATACAATATTTATCAATGGCTTACCAGTCTCATCATTGTTCTTCTACACTGCTCTGCTCTACCTGCATCGGTGTCTTCCTACACCCTTTCCTTACGCTTTATGTTCTTTTTCCTTTTATTCTTTGTGCGCCATGTCCCTTCTATGCACCATTCCTCTTCTGCGCATTTCATCTGTTGCACTCTACCTCATTCTACACACCTAAATCACTCTCAACAGTACACAATCTCTTCTTTGTTCTTTGTTTTTATAGTCTCTGTGCACCTTGTGCATACTATATGCGCAATGCTTCTGCATGCTCTACACCCCGCCATTGTTCTCCACATTGGGATATTCACTACCACTCCACATTGCCACCGCTTCACTCCCTTGAGAATCAACACACTCTCTCTGTTCTGCATGTTCTCCTCGTGTCGAGTCCTCTTCCTGATCATCATGGCAATTCTCTGGCGATCACCCTGAAGTATCTTCGAGTACTCTGACAGAAACCATCAGTCGTTTCTAGTAGTTACACTGTGAACCTATTGAGCCTTGTGCCTTTGGCACCTTTCACCTTTCCTTTTACATGTGGCCTCAGGCAGTGACCACACACCTGTTCAGAAGGTGCTTTTGTGTCTCGCGTTTTGTGGATCTGGGGATGAGGTATCTCAACTCTCCAAGTCGTGATCTCCGAAATGGAGCTTGGTTGCACTAGCTCCTTCCTCCATGTTCCGCAGATGTGACCACAGGCTGTGACCACAGCCTTATTCGCAACTGCATTTCGCAATTTTGTGTTTCGTGAATTTTTTGCGAGTCACTCTGACTCTTCCAACTCCCGATCATGAAATGGAGCCTTCCAACTTGCAATATCCTTCCTTCACATGCTCACAATTGTGACCAATCATTTATCCATAAAGTGATTTCACGATTTCGCATTTCGGCATTCCTACATTTCAACATTCATGTGGAGAAGTATCTCGACACTCCAAGTCACAAACCCCGAAATGATCGGTGTTTCGCATTTCGCAACTTCAGAACTCCTATGATGAAGAGTCTCGACTCTTGACTCTTCCAAATCTCGGTATCCGAAACTCCGAAATGGAGTTAGATCAACGGTCCACAATCTTGATGATTCGACGGTCTAGATCTTTTCATGATTTCGCATATCGCAAGTTCCTGCCATGAGTTGCTTCCTTGACTCCTCCAACTCTTGGTATCCAAAACTCTGAAATGGAGTCAGATCAATGGTCCACAATCTTGATGATTCGACAGTCCAGATATTTCTTTGATCAACGACTCAGATTAAGTCGTGGTTTCGCATTTCACGATTTCAAAATTCTTGTCGTGAGTTTTCTTGACACCTCCAACTCCCGGTATCTGAAACTCCAAAATGGAGTTATATCAATGTATTTCGGTGTTTCGCATTTCGCCATTTCAGCATTCTTGTCATGAGTGTCCTTGACACCTCCAACTCCTGGTATACGAAACTTCGAAATGGAGCCAGATCAACGTATTTTGGCATTTCTCATTTCGTCGTTTCAACATTCTTGTCATGAGTGTCCTTGACACCTCTAACTCACGATATCCGAAACTCCTAAATGGAGTCATATCAACATATTTCGGTGTTTCACATTTCTCCGTTTCGGCATTCTTGTCGTGATTGTCCTTGACACCTCCAACTCCCAGTATCTGAAACCCCGAAATGTCGTGGTTTCGTGTTTCACAATTTCATCATTCTTGTCATGAGTTGCTTCCTTGACTCCTGGATTTTTCGCTTCTGATCTTGCCATGCGATCATTGTTGCATTGTTGGTCTTGATCTTTTCCATCAATGAAAAACAGGCATACTCTGCCTCTGTTTGAAAAACATGCCAACAATCTCCCCCTTTGGCATTAATGGAAACCCCTTGAAGAACGTCCAACTATACCACTGTAGCATCCTTGAAATTACCACACTTTCTCCCCCTTTGACATCAATGTTAAAGAAGAAACACGCTCCCCCTGAGCTGTTGCAGTACAAACTCCAGCTATCAACTATGAGCAGCTTAGAAATACAACATATATTCAATAAGTACTCCCCCTGACCAGGTGACCAGTTTAAATGAAAGAAGTTATAACCCCCAACTTTTGACGAAGATATCCAAAAGGGGTTGCTGCTAACGGTTTAGTAAAGATATCAACAATCTGTTCTATGGAAGAAATATAATTCAGCTGAACAATTCTGTTTGTAATTTGTTCTCTGAGAAAATGGTATTTTATTGGAATATGCTTAGTCTTGGAATGAAGAACAGAATTCTTGGAGACACTAATGGCATTGGTGTTATCACAATGAATTTTAATCGGATCAGTATAGTTTACCTTCAAATATGCAAGATTTTGGATCATCCACAAAATCTGAGTGCAACAAGTAGCAGCAACAATGTACTTTGCTTCTGTAGTTGATAAGGAAATAGATCCTTTCTTTTTACTAAGCCATGCTACTAATGAGTCACCCAGAAAGAATGCTCCTCCACTGGTGCTTTTTCTCTCATCAACACAGTTTGCCCAATCTGCATCTGAATAAGCAGTTAACTAAAAATTCCGATTTCTGGGATACCACAGATCATAATTCATTGTTCCCTTCAAGTATTTGAATATCCTTGTGACAGCTACCAAGTGACTTTGTTTAGGAGAAGACTGATAATGACCTACCATTCCAACAACTTGCATTATATTAGGATGGGATGTTGTGATGTACAAAAGACTACCTATCATTGATCGGTATGTCCTTTGATCAACATCAGGCGACATATCATCTTTACTGAGCTTGCAACCAACCACCATAGGTGTACTAACAGGAGAGGAATCCTCCATCTAAAATTTCTTCAACATCTCTTTCAAATATTTTTCTTGAGAGATAAATCTTCATGTAGAACTCTAATTTACTTGTAAACCAAGAAAATATGACAGTTCTCCTATCATGGACATCTCAAATTCTGTTTGCATAGAGTTAGAAAACCACTGGACAGATGATTCATTAGTACAACCAAAAATAATATCATCTACATAAACCAAAACAACTAGTAGATTATCACCTTCAGACTTAATGTAGAGATTGTTGTCAACAATACCTTTCTTGAACCCTTTGTCTTGTAAAAATTTGTCCAGTCTATAATACCAAGCTCGTGGTTCTTTTTTCAGTCCATATAAGGCCTTCTTAAGCTTGCAAACATAATTAGGATTATCTGTCAATGAGAATCCTTCAGGTTGCTCCATATATACTTCTTCCTCTAAATCTCCATTAAGAAAAGTTGACTTAACATCCATCTGATACACTTTAAATTTCTTATGGCATGAATATGCAAGGAACATTCTAATGGCTTCCAATCTTGCCACTGGTGCAAAAGTTTCATCAAAGTCTCGACCTTCAACTTGTGCATACCCTTTACAGACCAATATGGATTTATTTCTAACAACTTGTCCTTTTTCATTCATTTTATTTTTGAACACCCATTTGGAACCTATTACATTCTTATCTTCGGGTCTAGGGACAAGCTCCCAAGTATTGTTCTTCTCAATCTGATCAAGCTCTTCATTCATAGCTCTAATCCAATCATCATGCTCGTTGGCTTCATGAAAATTTTTAGGTTCAGTCATAGAAAAAAAACCAACATGAGATTGTTCTGAGTCTTTAATCAATTTCCTTCTTGTCTGAACTCCTTTATTTATATCCCCAATTATCTGAATTTCAGAATGATTCTTTCTAAAAATTCTGAGAGGTGAGTTTGTTTCTTTCTACTGATTTATGTCATCTTGAGTATTGATATCTACATCTGATTCAGATTCTTCTCTTTCTGATCCTTGGACCTATTCATCTTCATATTCAACTATATCTTATGTGCTTGGTTCAACACTGCTTACATTTCTGACTGGGATATCTTCATCAACTTTTATGTCTATACAATCAACTAGTTTATGCAGCCTCTTATTGTAACATCTGTACCCTTTATTGTTTGTAGCATAACCCAAGAAGATACCTTCATCATCTCTGTCATCATATTTGCCAATATTTTCATCATTGTTCTTGATATAACATTTACTCCCAAAGACTTTGAAATGCTTGATTGAAGCAGGTCTTCCAAACCATAGTTCATAAGGAGTCTTGTCACTGTGTGTCCTGAGGTGAGCTTTGTTAAGGATATGAACAAATGTATGAATTGCTTCCACCCAATATCTCTGAGATATGTTCCTTTCATTCATCATTGATCTTGCCATTTGTTGTATTGATCTATTCTGCCTCTCAACAACTCCATTTTGTTGTGGAGTCCTTGGAATTATGTACTCTCTTTTGATCCCATGTTTATCACAAAATTCTTTGAAGTTCCATGAACTAAACTCTCCTCCTCTATCATACCTTACTGCCTTTAATATTTTTCCTGTTTGATTCTCAGTCAGAGCCTTAAACACTTTGAATTTTTCAAATGCTTCAGATTTTTCCTTCAAAAAGGAAACCCATGTTAGTCTAGAATAATCATCAATAATCAACATAAAATATTTTTCTTTTCCTGTACCTTCTTTCCTTGATGGTCCACATAAATCCATATGTACTAACTGGAGATGTTTTTCTTTTGAAGGAAGTTTTTTAGATTTGAACTCAGTGCGAGTAAGTTTTCCTATCTGGCAAGGTTTACAAACAGAGTCATATGGCTTTGATATCTTCGGAAGATCTTTTACTACCCCATTGTTTTTGAGCTTGATTATATGATCAAAATTTAGGTTTCTAAATCTCCTATGCCACAGCCAACTTTCATCATATTTTCTTAAGTGGAATTCTTTTTTTTCTTCTTTTAACACATAAACATTGTTTTCTGTTCTTATCCCTTTTGCAACAAGTTGTCCTGAACTCAAAGACTTTATTTTACAGCCTTTAGAAGTAAAAACAACTTCACATCCTTTGTCACAAACTTCACTGACACTTAGTAGATTATGTTTCAGACCATCTACAAACAACACATCTTGAGCTTTTCCTTTGCCACTACTCAAACTTACCATTCCTTTACCTTTTATTTTTCCTAGTGCATCATTTCCAAAAGTTACATTCCCTGTTTTTATTTCACTTAGAGTTAGAAACTTACTTTTGTCTCCAGTCATATGTTTGGAACATCCACTGTCAATATACTTGGGATTCTTTTGTCTTTGGGCTGATAACACTAATCCACACTGGTCATCTTCTTTCTTCTTCCAAACCATGAAATTTTCAGCAGCAGGATTGAGATCTGGTGTATAGTTTCTTAAGCGATAGTCTACAGCTTTATGTCCATAATTATGGCAGTTGTAACATTCCGGTTCACTGAATAATAGATCATAACGATTGTTATTCTCATAACAATTTTTGTGTTTCACCTATGTCCTTATCCCAATCATCACATGATTTATAGTCTGTGATTGTTTGTTGCTTGGTTGTCTCAATCTTCTTGAAAAACTTGATTTCTCATATCTAAATCTTAAAGAACAATTTATAGCTTTGTGACCAAAGTTAGAATAGAAAAAACAATATCCATAGAAAAATCCTTTGTACCTGGAAGAAGATTGTCTTCTTTGAGTGAGTCGATTTCTTCCATGATGATAGTTTCTCTGATCTACAAGTTTGGTTTTGATACTTTTTCTTTCATTCCTTCTTGGTGGCTGATTCTCTTTCTTTGTTTCTGCAGAGTGATTGTTGTCAATGTTTGAGGATTTGACAAACTTGATAGGTTCTGTATTACTTGGATGATCACTACTTGATCCTTCTTCATACCCCAAGCCAGCTTTCAACTTTGGGTTTCTTTGTTGATTTAGAATGGAGGTTAATCCATCTGAAGCTTTAATACTTGACAGAGTTTGGTGATACAATGCCTTAAACTTCTCCATCTCTTTTCTGGTTTTCACTACTTCTTCTTCTAAGGCTTCACACCTTTCTTTCTTCTCTGATAACTGTTGTTTCAGAAAGTCCTTGATTTTCTTTGCCTCTTCTAATTCCACTTTTAGCAGGGCAAAGTCTTCATCAAGTTTTTTAGTGTCTTTCTTGAACTGTATCAACAATTGTTTTTGCTTTCTCTTCTTAAGTTTGAGTTTGACAATCTCTTCCAAAGCGTTGATCAGCGCTCTTTCCAAGTCAACGACAACTTCTTCATCATTATCATCACTGCCTGTTCTTTTATTATCATAATCCTGTTTGGCCATAAGCATGAAGTCATTTACCTTATCTTCACAGGAAGAGTCACTATCGGTGTCTTTTGAGGAGTCATCATCGTTTACACACAAACTTTTCTTTTTATCAAATCTTTTGGATTTGTGCTTCTCTTCACCTTCAGAGTTCTGATCCTTCTTCTTGTGTGGACACTTATTTGAGAAATGACCTATCTTACCACAATTGAAACATTTGAAGGGAAACTTACCTTTGTATTTTCCTGATCCTTTCTTTAATCTTCTCACAAATTTTGCCTCAATATCATCTAAATCTAAATCAATATTCTTGTCTGCTTTAAAAGATGCTTCTCTAGTAATGGATTTATCTTTGTTGATTCTCATTTCATATGCAGTTAAAGTTCTTAGGAGTTGATCAATGGACAGAGTTTTAATATCATTTAGTTCTTCTATTGCAAAGACTTTTGGATTAAATTTATCAAGCAAAGATCTTAAAATCTTCTAAACTAAAATTGATTCTTCAATCTTCTCACCAAGACCTTTCATGGCATTCACAAGTTCTTCAACTCTTAAAAATACTTGCTAACAGTTTCATCTTCATTCATCTTTAGTTGTTCAAACTTCAACCTAAATGTTTGAAGTTTGGCATCTTTTACTTTCTCATTTCCTTCATAGCTGCTAATAAGTTTATCCCACATTTATTTGGCAGTTTGAAGATGCATCACCTTTACAAACTCGGCTTCTACAAGTCCATTCAAGATAGCATTCATTCTGTTAACATTAAAGATAAATTCTAACTTATCATCCTTGGAAGCTAGTACAATAGGCTTTATGTATGCAGTCTCTACTACATCCCAAACATCAGCACCTAAGGCCATTAGGTATGTTCCCATTCTAACCTTCCAGAAGGCAAAATTTGTTCCATCAAACAGAGGAGGCTTAGTGGTTGAAGTCCCTTCATGACTTGTCATGTTTAAGCTTACGTATCTACCTTTAGATAAAAGGAACCTGCTCTGATACCAATTGTTGGACAACTAAGAGGGGGGGGTGAATCAGTTGTTACCGTGCTTAAACAATTATGCTTATTTTAAACTCTTTACAGAGCATTCAATGAAAATCACAATAATGCAAAGAAGTAAGAAATAGAACATTCATCATCATTCACACATATGAGATACATAGAGACAGATATTTCTTGAGGAAACCCATAAAGGGTAAAAACCTCTTCTTCTTTATATGATAAGTAATCTTTGCATTCTATATATTATCATACATATGAGCTCCAACTCATTGTGAGGCTACAACCTCTATTTTGCAAGCTGAAACTTGCTGAGAGAACCAACTATCTATTTTCTCTAGCACCTATTAGAAGGAAGCACCAACTCCCTGGTTTCTCTAGCACCCACTAGAAGGAAGAAACAACTCCCTAAGTGTTCCAGCACCAACTAGATGGAAGCACCAACTTCCAGTCACACAGGAACCAACCTGTAAAATAGAGAACAACAGTTCTCCCTTGCACCACCCTGCCACCTTGGTTTCTCTGGCTACAACCAGATGGAAGCTACAACTCCCTGTGTTCAAGCACCCACTTGAACCTCTAAGGACAACAATCCTCCCTAGCACCTCCCTACCACATTGAAATATAATTTTTTCTATCTATAAATTTATCACAGTGATACAATATTTATCAATGGCTTGTCGATCTCATCACTATTCTGCTACATTTCTCTTCTCTACCTGCATCAGTGTCTTCCTGCACCCCTTCCTTACACTTTATGTTCTTCTGCCTTTTATGATTTGTGCGCCATGTCCCTTATATGCACCATTCCTCTTCTGTGCATTTCAACTGCTCCACTCTACCTCATTCTACACACCTGAATCACTCTCAACAACACACAATCTCTTCTCTATTCTACGTTTTTATAGTCTCTGTGCACCTTGTGCATACTATATGCGCAATGCTTCTACATGCTCTACACCCCACCATTGTTATCCACATCGGGATATTCACTACCACTCCACATTGCCACCGCTTCACTCCCTTGAGCTTCAACACACTCTCTCTGTTCTTCATGATCTCCTCGTGTCGAGTCCTCTTTCTGATCATCATGGAAATTCCTCAGCTTTTCTGGCGGTTCTACCCATGTTTTCATCATCACTGGGTGTTATGTTGAGATTCCTCAGCCTGTCTAGAAGTCGAGACTCTTCGTCTTCTCTATCATAGTCGAGCTCATCCTCTCTGTTGCAGTTATAGGCTTCAACGCTCTTCCATATGTCAATAGCCTCTATGAATAGTCTTCATGCCACTGGAAGATGCCTCGAGACTCTTCATCTTCTCTGGCGATCACCCTAAAGTCTCTTCGAGCCCTCTGACAGAAACCATCAGTCATTTCTAGGAGTTACTCTATGAACCTATTGAGTCTTGTGCCTTTGGCACCTTTCACCTTTCCTTTCACATGTGGCCTCAGGCGGTGACCACACGCCAGTTCAGAAGGTGTTTTTGTGACTTGCGTTTCGTGGATCTGGGGATGAGGTATCTTGATTCTCCAAGTCGTGATCTCCGAAATGGAGCTTGGTTGCACTAGATCCTTCCTCCATCTTCCGCAGATGTGACCACTGGTTGTGACCACAGCCTTATTCGAAACTGCATTTCACAATTTCACATTTCGTGAATTTGTTGTGAGTCACTTTGACTCTTCCAACTCCCGATCACGAAATGGAGCCTTGCAACTTGCAAGATCCTTCCTTCACATGCCCACAGTTGTGACCAAGCGATTATCCAAAAAGTGCCTTCGCGATTTCACATTTCGACATTCCTACATTTCAACATTCCTACGGAGAAGTATCTCGACACTCCAAGTCACAAACCCCGAAATGATCGACGTTTCTCATTTTGCAACTTTGAAAGCCATGTGATGAAGAGTCTTGACTCTTGACTCCTCCAACTCCCAGTATCCAAAACTCCAAAATGGAATCAGATCAACGGTCCACAATCTTGATGATTCGACGATCCAAATCTTTTCGTGATTTCGCATATCGCGAGTTCCTATTATGAGTTGCTTCCTTGACTCCTCCAACTCTCAGTATCCGAAACTCCGAAATGGAGTCAGATCAACAGTCCACAATATTGATGATTTGACCGTCCAGATCTTTCTTTGATCAATGACTCAGATTAAGTCATGGTTTCACATTTCATGATTTATGAATTCTTGTCCTGAGTTTTCTTGACACCTCCAACTCCTGGTATCTGAAACTCCAAAATGGAGTCAGATCAACGTATTTCAGTGTTTCACATTTCTCCGTTTCGTCATTCTTGTCATGAGTTTCCTTGACACCTCCAACTCTCGGTATCCGAAACTCCGAAATGGAGTCAGATCAACGTATTTCGACGTTTCGCATTTCGTTATTTCGGCATTCTTGTCATGAGTGTCCTTGACACCTCCAACTCTTGGTATCTGAAACTTCGGAATGGAGTTAGATCAACGTATTTCAACGTTTCACATTTCACCATTTCGACATTCTTGTTGTGAGTGTTCTTGACACCTCCAACTCCCGGTATCCGAAACCCCGAAATGTCGTGGTTTCGCATTTCACAATTTCATCATTCTTGTCGTGAGTTGCTTCTTTGACTCCTGGAGTTTTTGCTTCTGATCTTGCCATGCGATCATCATTGTGCTGTTGGTCTTGATCTTTGCCATCAATGACAAATGCGCATATTCTGCCTCTGTCTGAAAAACATGCCAACACTCCTCCTGCTATCTTTATCACCTTCCATATATGAATCAACATATCCCTGTAGAACAATGTCTAAACCTCCAAAACATAATGCATGATTAGAAGTACCTATCAAATACCTAATAATCCACTTTACCACCTCCCAATGTTCTTTACCTAGATTATTCATATACCTGCTCACAACTCCCATTGCATGTGCAATATCTGGTCTTGTGCAAACCATGTCATACATCAAGCTGCCAATTGCTGATGAATAAGGGACCCTATACATGTATTCTATATTCTCCTATGTCTTGGGACACATTTCCTTAGTTAATTTGAAATGGTTGGCCAAAGGTATACTAACTAGTTTTGCATTCTGCATTCTAAACCTCTCCAACACCTTATCTATGTAGTCACCCCAAGACAATGTCAATTTGCAATTTTTCTTGTCTCTTGTTATTCTCATACCAAGGGTTTTCTTTGCAACACCCAAATCTGTTAAGGTCCTAACCCGCACATAGGTAGATTAATGTATTCGGATGTAATAAAGGTCAATATTAATAAGACCTTTCAATAAAATAGAATAAGGCGGATGTAAGAAGACCTAATAGAAGCTTCCGCTTCTAGAAGGAT
>ML793145.1:392450-403337 GCA_009831015.1 Picea engelmannii
AAATAGAATAAGGCGGATGTAAGAAGACCTAATAGAAGCTTCCGCTTCTAGAAGGATCTTCCTCTAGATGCTTCTTTTTAGTATAAATAGGAGTCGAGGGTATGAGAACCCTAGCTTGGGTATTATTGTAACAGAGCGCTGCTAGATTGGAGGTTGCCCCCTCGAAGAGGCCTGTGAACATTGCTATCTGAATCAAGTGCTATTTCTGCTCAAGTGTTATTCTTTTGCTATTTCGTATATCATTTCTGTTTATTGTGAAGATTATGCTGGATATTTCACTGTTATTCTATTATTTCTAGCATTTCGTTTCTGTTCTGCATATTTTATATATCTGGTATCTTGCAAAATCCTTCATTGAAAATGAATTAGATAATTTTTTCTTGAGCACATTTATATCCTGCATATTAGAATCTGCAACAAGCATGTCATCTACATACAATAGAAAGATAATATAACATCCATTTTCTAGCCTTTTAAAATAAACATAATGATCAGAATGACATCTAATATAACCTTGTTCTTTCATAAACCTATCAAAATTCAAATACCACTGCCTTGGAACTTGCTTTAAGCCATAAAATATCTTCTTCAACCTGCATACCAAATTCTCCTTTCCTTTGACCTCATACCCCTATGGCTACTACATATAAATCTCTTCCTCCAAATCCCCATGGAGAAAAGTTGTTTTTACATCTAACTGTTCAAGATGAAAATATTCTACTACCACAAGATTTAAAATAGTCCTAATTGAAGTCATTTTAATAACATGATAAAATATTTTATCAAAATCTATATCTTTCTTTTGTGCAAACCCCTTTACAATAAGTCTATCCTTGTACAATTTTTTTCCTCCATCTTATTCCTTCAACTTGTAAACCCATTTATTTTGTAATGCTCTTTTTCCTGTAGGAAACTGAACCAAATCCCAAGTCTAGTTTTTTACCAATGAATCCATTTCCTATTTCATGCCTTGCTCCCACTTCTTTTTGGTGTCTACCTGCATTTCCTCTTCATAACATTCTGGTTCACCGGAATCAATAAAAAATAAATAATACAATGAAGTCGAGTATCGTTCAGGGGGTATACTTAACCTGATAGATCTTCTAACAACACTTGAAGGGGTTTGAGGTACCTGTTGATCCTATTGTTGTACATTTTTATTTTCTGGTACCTTTGGAGTTTCTTTTCCAGTGATCTCATCAAGCAATGTGTATTCTGGTTTTTCTTTTTTCTATTTCTTTCCTTGAAACCGATCTTTGTACATGACCTTATCATTTAATATGAAATGTCTACTCCTAATGATTTTGTTATTTTCATAATCCCACAAGCGATAACCAAAATCATTAACATCGTATCCAATAAAGATACACTTCTTGGATTTTGCCTCAAGATTTGTTCTATTTTCTTTATCAATATGGACAAATGATTCACAATCAAAATTCTTCAAAAAAGAATAGTTTACCTTTTTACCTGTCCATGCCTCCTCTGGAATTATACCATCCAAACAGATTGAAGGTCCTATGTTTATTAAGTAAACAAAAATATCTACAACATCTTCCCAGAACTGTAAGGGGAAACCAACATGCAATCTCATACTCTTTGCACGCTCCATGACTATCATGTTCATCCTTTCTGACACACCATTTTCTTGTGGTGTTCCTGGAACTATCTTCTCTCTACGAATCCCATGGTATGAACAATAATCATCAAACTCCTTGTTGCAATATTCACCTCCATTGTCTGATTTGAGACACTTCAACCATTTTCTTGTCTCATTCTCAACCAAAGCTTTCCATTTCTTAAAAGTATCAAAAACATCGGATTTTTGTCGAATGCAATAAACCCAAGTTTTTCTAGTTGCATCATCAATAAAAGTAAAATAATAACGAGAGCCACCAAGAGATGATACCTGAGTTGGTCCCCATACATTTGTATGCACAATATCTAACCTTTCACTCTTCTTTTATTTTCCAAGTCTGAGAAATATGACTCTCTTATGTTTTCCATAAACACAATGCTCACAAAAATCCAAATCAATTTGTTTAAGATCTGGCAACAAATTTCTTTTTTGAAGTATCTGCATCCCCTTCTCACTCATGTTTCCAAGCCTATGATGCCACAGTGTTGTATCCACTCCTGTAGAATCTAAAGAGATAGAGGAGTTAGTATTACCAGTACATAAATACAATGTACCTACCTTCTCTCCTTTTTTTATCACTAATTATCCTTTGGTGACCTTCCACACCTTATCTGTAAATATGGATATACAACCTTCACTTTCCAACTACCCTGTTGAAATAATATTTTTCCATAGATCCAGAACATGTCTTACCTCTTTCAACAACCATTGGTTTCCATTGCTTTTCTTTATTTTTACCTTTCCCATTCCAAAGAATTTTGCATGGTGCATCATCACCCAAATGAACCTGTCCAAAGTCACCTTGAACATAATCTAGAAAAGGTTTCCTATGGGGTGTGGCATGAAATGAATCCCTTGAATCTACTACCAAAGACTCATAAACATTATCTATAGAAAGAATCAAATCATCTTGTAACACATCACCTCTTACATTTGCTTCCTGATTTTTCTCATGTTGTCCATCTCTTTGTTTCTTTGGAGCTCTGCAGTCTTTCTTCAGATGTCCTTTCTTCCCACAATTCCAACACTCTATCTTTCCAAATATGGATTTGAATCTGCCCTTCCTAGAATTCCCATGGTTCCCTGAGCCCTTTCCTCTATCCTTTTGTCTTCCCTTGTTCTCCATGTTCAATTAATTACCTGATGTCTCACTTGTGATTTTCCGTCACATTTCCTCACTAAGGATAACACCAACAACATCATCAAATTTTAAAGTATTTGAACCAGAGATAGAGTTACTTACAACCATGACCAAGCCGTTCCAGCTTTTTGCCAATGAGCATAATATTAGAAGAGCCCTAACCTCATCATCAAAGTCCACTTTTACAAAACATAGTTGATTAGTAACCATATTAAATTCATTTAAATGATCTGCAATAGACCCACCTTCTGACATCTTCATATTAAATAATCTCATCATTAGAAATACCTTATTGGACATCGAGGGTTTTTCATACAGTTTAGCCAATGCATCCATCAGCTCCTTCATTGTCTTTTCTTTCGAATTATTGAAAGCCATCGACACTCCCAGGCTCAACCGTATCATTCCTAGTGCCTTTCTTTCAATAACCTCCCATTCTTCATCCTTCATGGTCGTTGACTTCTTTTCTATTCAACACAATGGTAGGAATAGATCCTTTTGATATAAATAATCTTCCATCTGCATCTTCCATAACTGGTATTTTTGGCCATTAAATTTCTCGACCCTAAACTTTCCATCTTATGCCATTTCTCCCACTCGAACCAGGGACCCTCTTTTCTTGCAAGTTACCTTTTTCTTTGATACTAGTTGTTAGAAAAAGCAGGATCGTGGAGAAATAAAATAAAAAAAAATGCAGAAATAAAACATAGAAGATACACAATACAATAGAGACATAGATATATGTGGTTCACCTAGTGTGGGCTACATCCACTAGAGAAATTGCCAGGTCCTTCCTTTATTATTATCCAGCAAATGAAGGGATACAACCTACAACAAACCCTTTGTAACTTCCTCTTCTTTCTCTCACAATCTCCTCACTCAGAATACAATATTCACAACAACGATACATAGCCACAATACATTTCCCTCATAAAATAGGGTTTCCTTCTAGGGAAAAAAACCCTAACATAACTTTTATCATCAGATATGTGACCTTATAATAAACAGTCCAGATTTACAATGAAATTACAATATACATTTACAAGGAAATTTCTCCTTCGGTGGTTCGCTTGCCCTCGGACCCTGCAGAGGGGGTAACCCTGATTTGCACTCCCTTGCATGTAAGAATGTACACTCTTCTGGGGTGTAACGTCTTCATGGGGTATAAACATGGCTGAAAACAAAGACCTTTGAATCAGGAAGAGAATCAGGCTCCACAACCAACACATTTAATATGGAAAAGGGCCAAATTGTATATTATAAACATCAAATAAATTAATTAAATTAGCAATTGTTGGATGTGATACGAGAATGATGAAAATAATTAGGGGATATGATTCCACGAGAGAAAGGGGTCCAAGGGGGATTTTACTCATGGGTATTAATCCAACCCACATTACTAAATTGTTATCTGTGTGTATAACCTTCTATTTGTTGTGTTGAGTGTTCCCAAAGACAATCATTTATTTCATGTAAGAGGGTGGGTGTTACACATTATTTTGTTGCAACTAATGATGTTCACCTACTCTCTATCATTTAAAACTTAAAATCCATGATCATTGAAGAAAGACCTTTTTTTGAAATAAGTCAACCATTAAAACCATAATTTATGAAAGTGTTGCATGTTACACCACTGCAGCATGCGACACCCTTAAGTGTCGCATTTTGCAACACTACACACTTCGACAATGTATCATGTTTCTAGTTCACATGGTGCACATTGTTTGAAAGAAAGGAAAATGGATAAATTCAAGAAGTTTCTAGAAGAGAAGCTTTGAACATGAGGTGTCCTCCAATCGGTTTACATCTCACCTATACTCCTAATTTGGAGAGATCCTAAACTCTCATCCTTTCCTCTTCAATCTATAAATGGAGACTTATTTCATGAGGAAAGGCTAATAGATGATGGAGAATAACTAGTAATGAATATTGGTGAATAGCTTTAGCTTCTAATTTGTGATTAAGAGACTGTTATTAACTCTTTGGCTATGAGAAATTCAGTTTGTGTCAAACTATTTAGTTGATGGTGATGGAACTCATGGAAGAAATGTAGGTATTGGAGAAATGAATTGTTGGAAAGAGCCTCACAACACCAAGGAGCTAGTTGTAACTTTTCCACTATTATTAATAGAGTAACATGTTTTCTTTCCTATAAAGATTGTTCATTGTTAATTATCTTTATTACATTTCTCCTTGGTCATTTGTATAGATTTGTCGAAGTATTGTTGTTTCTTTCACTGGTTAGCTTGTTTTCTTATATATGTTTTCCTTTAAAATCCTTTGAATCAAGATAAGAGCTACAATTAGAAAGGAAAACCATCGGTAAAAATGTATGGGTCCTTACTTATTAGTATTTCAATTGTATGAGTCTAAGGTAAAGTAATATGTTCTGTGTTTTTTTTCTTTTAGCTTTGAGTTCCCAAGATAGGGAGATTCGTCTGTGTATGCATTGACTAATTTTTCCATCAACAGTCGGTGTGAGGATTCACATACCATAGTTATTGGAGAGAAAGAGAATGAATTAAAATCAACATTGGTCATAGTGAGCAGTCTACTGACTTGGGGAAAAGGAAATTTGTATGGCTAAAGAAGACAATTTTTACATGGAGATTGTGGACAACAAGAGGAGAGTCGAGTGATAGGAAGTGCACCAGCCATGGTGTTCTTGAAGGCAACCATTTTTAGGCTGTGTTTTATATTGGAAATGTGGAATGTGCATTGGTAAAATGAGTTGTAAGCCTGCAACACATTTTCCTGTTGAAGAAATGGCTCAAGATCATTGTGAAGGCGATTGTGAGAACTCCTAAAGAAGTTGAGAGTTCTTGAAGTCCCCAACTAAGATATTCATGACCAAACTGAGTGCACTAGAAGCCCTGATAAATGAATGATACATTCTAAGGGACTGTGAGCAGTGAAGGGGGTACATCCTTAGGTTGTGCAGGTTGCGGGGGAAGAGAGAGAGAGCTGGTGAATTGGAATTGTTATAGGAGTAGAACCTGGGTTTTGGGTTGTTGAGTGTGGAGAGTGCATAGCCAGAGGGAAAAATAGCCTTTTGGACAAATAGCCTTAGCTCGGGGGTGGCCTATTGTTGAGGGAAAATGAACAACAGTCCCTATGGCTAAGAGGTTCATCGTTCATATGCAATCGATTGGTTACTTTATTAACAAATAAGTGTTATGTTGTTTTTACTATGAATATTTTGTTTTGTACATGAATATTTGAATGTCATGTATGTTTTTTGGTTCAATTGAACAATTGTATTCATGTTTTCATATTTTTTTTTAGATGTATGATAAATTATGGGCATGATGCCCCTTAGGTTATTTTATATGTATGGGGGCGTTTTTTTTTTTTTTTTTAGTAGGATAAGTTTTTTTATGCAATGAAAAGACTCATATTTGATGGTTGGGTATGTTACATTATGGTATCATAGCTACGAGTTCAAAGACTGAGGCTGTATGGGCCAGACTCAACATGTAGAAGCTAAAATTGTAGAGTTAAATATTAGAGAATGTTTGCAATGTGGTTGTTGTATTTTTCTAGAAAAAAGAGAGAGGAGATTGTCTGTAATTTCGGTGAATTCAAGTTATGGGGTTGAAATCCCCACTTTTTATCTCTAAATATGCATTTGTTGGGCCTGCAATTGGTTGAATTCTAGAAATTACAGTGTAACCATGAAGAATTGGGTGAAATTGGGAAAAGCCCCAATTTTGCAGTGAAATTGGTTGAGAATTCAAGATGGGAGTGCCGCATTTTGTGTGTAGAAGTGAATTTGATGCATACGGGGACAAATTGGCTACAGAAAAATTAATTTTAGGGTCTCATGATGGCCCTGGAAATTTTTTGAAATTATGCGTTTTTAAAAAAAATGAAATTTCAGAAAATTTGGGTAATTTTTCGTACCATGATGTCAGGATGATGTGGAATCCATGTGGTAGTGATGTGGAAGAGGTGACATGGAATAACATGGTGGTAGGTCCACAATATCAGTTGGTGGTAGGGTGGAAGGGTTTACAGTGCATGTGGAAGGTCCAATAGGTGATGTGGGATCCACATGTGCAGGGTGGTATATCCAATACCATAAACCACTGTTGCATGGGAAGTGAAACGGTTTTGGTTCGGGACCTTCTATCATGCAACACCTTTAAGATCATGCCACATAGTAATAAATTTGGAATGTTGCAACTTTAGGGGCTAGTTGGCTTAGGTTGATGGAAAATTGGTATGGATTGTTGGTTTTCATTGATGCCAACCATTAGAGAGTGATATTGTAGATTGATGTCAACCCTTGGAGAAATTTTGGTAGTGAATTCTGGTAGAACAAAGGTTTGGGTAATGGATCCAAGGTTGTTTCATGTATAACAATATGATTTTTAATATATTTGAAGGTAATACTATTCTATATGTATATTACATGTCATTCCATTTCCGTTGGCATGTGGAATGTCACATAACTCCTCACGGTTAGAGAGTTATGACCATGAGAAGTTGGAGAACCCAGGTTTGGGTAATGGACCCAAGTTTGTTTTATGGATAATTGTATGATTTTTGATATATTTGCAGGCAATAATATTCTATATGGATAGTACATGTCATGCCATTTCAAGTGGTATGTGTAACGTCACATAACTCCTCATGGTTAGAGAGTTATGGCCATGTGAAGTTGGAGAACCCTCATGAGTCATCTAGAAGCCCGAAAATGTCAAAGTAGTCAAAGTGATTTAAGAGATTTTAGAAGGTAAATAATAAAGTCAAGTGATGAGTGTACTATAATTCAAATTGAATACAAAATAAATTATTTAAATAATAAAGTTAATGGAGAAATTACTAAGTTGACAAGTGGTTAGAAGTGGGTTAGCCCTAAAATAAGGAAAGTGGTTTAAGATGGTTAGAAGGTAACCCCTTGAGGTAAAGTGAAGTGACAAGTGTACTATAAGTCAAAGTGGATACAAAATAAATTATTTAAATTATAAAGTTAATGGATAAATTACTAATTGGACAAGTGGTTAGAAGTTGGTTAACCCTAAAATAAGGAAAGTGGGTTAAAATGGTTAAAAGGTAACCCCTTGAGGAAGGTATATGAAAGTATAAATAAGAGGAAAGGCTCTCTAATTTTAATTAAACTTGAGCATATTGAATATATACAGGTGAATGAGGTAACCAAAGGATATCTAAGCTGAATTTTAGAGGGAAGGTGAAGTAAAGAAGGCCGAAATTCAATGGAGGATAAATTCTTTTGATGATGCTTTCTAAGGTATGTTATTTACAGGTCATCTGACCATTTTCGCAATAACGTTTTTTCTAGAATGATTGAGACCATGAAATTGAGAGGACATTGAGGAAACATATACAAATATCTGTGGTATGAATTTCAACTTGTGGGGTGTTGTATTTTTGGAGTTACACTCCGTGGAAAACAGGGTTTGTGGCTAGTCCTGAAACTAGTCTAAAACAGGTGTTTCGGGTAAAAACGTCATAAATTATTCATAACAGATCCAAGTTCAGTAAGACCAAATATGTTGGTTAGAGTACAATATGTAGTATTCTTGTTAAAATTTTCTGATCCATACAACAAATATTCCTTGAGGGGCACACTCTACAAGTTCGCTCTCTAGAATAAGCCAGAATTTAACAAGGTATGTTATTTTTGCTATAACTCCTTTTCTAAGAGGTTCCAAGTAGTGAAACCTGGAGGAATTGCATAAAACACACTGAAGAAAATTGTATACTATTTTCAAATCTTTACATAGTTATGATTATTTCAAGTTAGGGTTGTTGACCAATCCAAAACTAGTCATGTGAGACTAAAGTAAAGTTTGATGAAAATGCTAGTCTCTTGTTGTTAAAGTTAAGGGAGGTTTGCAGGTATGTGATCATATAGACCAGGTCTATTACAAAGTTTCAAATCATATTTGGATGATGAAATTGATGAGAGCTTTTTTTTTAGGTACATGTTGGGTACATGGTTGAGACAAGTAGTTGATCAGTTGGCACATACATGAGGTGTATAGTTGATGATGTTGGTACATCTTGATGAGCCACAGTTGATGAGTAGTTGATACATGATTGGTACATACTTGGTACATGGTTGGAGGCGCTTGTTAGTATTATTGTTGACACATGGTTTATGGATGATGTAGCATACTTGTATTGGTATATTATTAGAAGCACATATTGATCTTGGTGATGATTATGAGTTGTTGTGTTATGCTTGGTTGATGCACATATTTGAGAGTTGTCTTGGTGATTGATCTTGGCGAGTAGATATGATTTGGTTGATAATATTAATGATACATATCATTGTGATAGGTTGTTTGGAAAATTTGTTGTGACATGTTATTTGTACAGGTTTTGTGCATGGTTGATGCACTTGCTCATGGTACAGGTTGAGATACAGGTTTGGTGCATGGTTGATGCACTTGTTTATTGCACAGGTTGACTACAGGTTGTTTGGTATAGGTTGGTGCATGGTTGATGCACTTGTTTATGGTACAGGTTGATTATAGGTTTAGGTACAGGTTGATGCATGGTTCAGGTTATTTGTATAGGTTGTTTGGTGCAGGTTGATTGGTACAGGTTTACAACAGTATATCTCACAGTGGTAGTGTGACAATGGTTTCATCATTCTACTTCTACGTCAGGGCAATTTGGCAGGGAAAGGATGGGTGGGTTTAGCCACCTTTTGGTTGTAGCCAAAGAACATAGGGGGTTGTAGCCTCCTTCTGGTTTTAGCCAGATAATTGGGGAGTTGGACATTCCCTTAGGTTGTAGCCTGAGAAATTAGGGGGTTGGAGCCTCCTTCCAGTTGCATATATAAAGCAAAGGAAGTTGGTTCTTCCAATGAATGCAATTCTTCAAGACATATAAGAAAAATTATTATGTTTTTTTCTCCCCCTTTGGGTTTCCATGTAAAACACTGGTGTACTGTGTTTGTGTGTGATTGCTCATTTTCTCATTGTTTATTTACTCAACAAATATTGGATGATAATTCTACATTGATATAAAACTTGCATTTTATGATGAAAAAGGATTAAATATCTCTATTATTGATTCACCCCCCTCTCAGTAATCCAACAATTGGTATCAGAGCAGGTTCCTTTAGAAAACGGTTTAACCATTGGAAGGAGATCGTGGATTATTCTGAGAATGGAGTACCAATGTTTAATGGTCATAATGGTTTTAACTATGATATGTGGAGCATAAGGACGAAAGTATTTTTACAGGCACAGGGACATTATATTTGGCTATCGGTTGTTACAGGATATGATAGTTCAAAAAAGGAAAAGACTATAACCAATAAGGAATTGAAGAAGAATAACAAAATAGCAACAGATTTCATCTGGGAAGGATTACCTAATCTGGTAAGAGAAAAGGTTGGTAATTGTTCATCAGCCAAAGAACTTTGGTATAAGTTACATGACATATATTCTTCACCCATCGCAGATTCATAAAATACCAAAGAAGATGCGAATACGGATCAAGAAGAATTATGTTCACCATGTCAAACAAATTCGGAAGATGAAGAGTACACAATCACCAGAGAATTGATTAGTTCTTTAGATGAACTAAAGAAGAAAAAAAGTCACTCAAGAAAGAATTGATGAAACAAAAGAAAAGTGTTCACATTTTTTAAGAATCCTAACAGGTCATCGAGAACTTAAGAACTCGGATAGAAGAAGCCAGAAAGATCGAATAAGATATTGAATATCAAAAGAAGTATTTAGAAGACAACATAGAAGCACATAAGGAAGAAGAAGAAACGAGAGAGAAGATATTGACATATCATCTTAAGGAAAGAACTAATGATCTAAACTAGCTTGAGACAGATTTTGGTCAAGAAGAGAAAGGACTTGAAGAAGAAATAATCACATTAAAAAATCATCCTGAAGAAGAAAAAAGAATAGAAGAAGTCATGAAGTCTCAGATAATGAAGAAAGAAGAATGAGTCGAGAATCTTGAACAAGAAATTGTCACATTGAGAAGTAAAATCATCAAGCTCAATAAGAACGTTGAAGAGACAAAAACATCCACATCAGTTATAGAGAATGAAGAGAAGCACTCTAGGTTGCTAGAAAAGAAGAATGAAGAAAATAGAAAGAGTTATGCA
>ML793145.1:403387-417890 GCA_009831015.1 Picea engelmannii
AGAAAGAGTTATGCAGAAGTACTCAAAGGAAGGAATCATGGTCAACTAGAATCTAAGAAAACTATTGAAGATACATCTTCAAGAAGACCATCCATGTTCAAGCCACAAAGAAGCTTCAATCATGATCATGATCAGTCAAGGAAGAAATTTAAAAGGACTAAACCACAAAGAAGATCATTCACTCCCAGGTATGCAAACTTCTTTTATGGTCATTGTTTTTATTGTACTAACTTTGTACATAAGGTTACAGATTGTAGGGATTATAAAAGAAATGTTCAAGCAAGAAATGTCTATTTGGCCCCATGTAACATTGAATGTTACAAATGTCATAACTATGGACACATAGCTCGTGATTGTAGAAGCATGATAGATACTTCTGTGAAAGAGAACATTGATATCATATATAAGAAAGTATGGATAAGAAAACCGGAAGAACAGGTGAACAAATACCAGGTCCCAGAGATCGCAATATTGGCAATAAAATGAGATGAAGAAAAATCTACAAAGAAAAAGAAGGATGTCAGATATAGAAAGGTTTTGAAAATAAATGAAATAAAAGAAGGACAAGTAATTAAGGAGTAGGTTCAAGAGATTGTACTTTCAGGTATTGTAGTGAAACATGAATCTATAGACAGAAAGAAATAAGTCAGATATTAGAGAGATGATGAATCTACCAATGAAGATGATGATGAATACAAATCAGAGAAGGAACTGTTATGAGACATCCGGCTTAGAGACTCCCAGGTAATATGAATATTAGACATGGGAGTCTATGCAATAGTTGTGACAAACTAAAGAACCATCCTTCGAGCAACTTGCAGATTTTGAGAAGACAGATCCAGAGCAGTCAGTTAGCATAAGTACAGTTTGATAGATTAATCAAGACTTCATGATAGTATAGTGATAAATGAGTCAACATTATGGATAGTTGCGCAAGTAGAGTCTTGGAAAGTATGGACAGAGATGGATTTGTAAGAATACTTAAAAGGTTTGGACAGGTATATGAAAGTGGATGAGAGCATGGATTCATATATTGGTTCAGAGACAAAGGAACATTATCATAAAGGATGATAATTACACAGGAAATGGCTCGAACAATGCTAATGGATTCCAAATTGACAGATATTTTTTGGAAACAAGCAGTGCATACAACAGTTCACATTCAAAAAAAATTAATGCTCAAAAACAACAATGACAAAACTCCCTACGAACTATGGAAAGGAAGCGTAAACAACAACCTCTACATCAAGGTAACTCAAGGTAGTATTTTATTAATTGAAATTTATGTTGATGATATTGTTTTGGAAGTACTAATGACATGTTAAGACAAACATTTGAAAAGGATATGCATAATGAATTTGAAATGTCATTCCTTGGAGAACTACCCTTCTTTTTGGGTCTTCAAATATGTCAAAGAAACCAAGGAATTTTTATTTCTCAAACTAAGTATATCAGAAAAATGATAAAGAAGTTCAAAATCGAATATTGAAAACTATTTACCACTCCTATGAAAACCATTTGCAAGTTGGGAAAAGATGATGATTCAAAGTCTATAGACTAGAGACAATACAGGTCAATGATTGGTAGCTTACTATATGTGACATCGACCAGACCAGATGTAATGCAGGAAGTTGGACAGGTGGCACAATTTCAAGCAGCACCAAAGGAATCACATGTATTAGCAGTGAAGAGGATTTTCAGATATCTCAAAGGAACAAAAGAGTTTGGATTATGGTATCCAAAAGGAAAGGATCTATCACTTATTGCCTACACAAATGCAGATTGGGTAGGTTTCATTGTTGACCGACGAATCACCAGTGGAAAACATTCTACTTGGGTGAGTGTTTAGTATCATGGTTAAGAAAGAAACAATCATAAATATCCTTATCTACAGCCGAGGCACAGTATATTGCAGCAACAACATGTTGTACACATGTGCTATGGATGAAAAAAACTCTGATAGATATACAAGTTGAGTATGATGAGCCCATTCCAATCTATTATGATAATACAAGTGCCATTAGTATCTCAAATAACCCGGTAATGCACTCCAAGATGAAGAACATTCCAATCAAGTATCACTTTCTATGGGAACAAGTTGCAGAGAAGAACATCAGAGTTGAATATGTGGTCATAAAAGAACAAGTGGTAGACATATTTACAAAACCTCTTCCACGAGAATCCTTTGAGTATCTTCGCCAAAGACTAGGAGTAATCTCTACTCCAAAATGAATTATTTTGAATGATTATCTTATATTTCTTAGATGTACACGAGGAAGCACCATAAATTGGACAATTTAGGTTGGGATATCAGTTTCAGGAAGAGTATACCCAAGGAAAGTTCAGTTAGAGGGAGCAACCCTGGATGTAAATATACCTTTGCCATTGATGACGAAGGGGAGAGATTTATCCAATGCAGGATATAAATGCTTGGAGAGAGAGAACAGAGGCATGTAGACAGGGGGAGAAGCCCAAGGAGAGTTCATTCAAGGTAATCATCCCCAAAGGGAGATACCCTTTGCCATTGATGTCAAAGGGGGAGAGATAGAAACATTGATGAGGAGCATAAGCATGAATGTTATCATGACTAAGTGTTGCTATCAATGCCAAAGGGGGAGATTGTCAGAAACTTGGCTTAGGTTGATGGAAAATTGGTATGTATTTTTGGTTTTCATTGATGTCAACCATTATAGAGTGATATTGTAGATTGATGTCAGCCCTTAGTGATTGATGTGAGTCCTTGGAGAAATTTCGGTAGTGAATTCTGGTAGCACAAAGGTTTGGGTAATGGACCCAAGGTTGTTTCATGTATAATGGTATGAGTTTTAATATATTTAAAGGTAATACTATTCTATATGGATAGTACATGTCATTCCATTTATTTTGGTATGTGGAACGTCACATAACTCTTCATGGTTTGAGAGTTACGACCATGAGAAGTTGGAGAACCCAGGTTTGGGTAATGGACCCAAGTTTGTTTGATGGATAATGGTATGAGTTTTGATATATTTGCAAGAATGACTATTCTATATGTATATCACATGTCATTCCATTTCCATTGGTATGTGGAACGTCACATAAATCCTCACAGTTAGAGAGTTATGGCCATGTGAAGTTGGAGAACCCTCATGAGTCATATAGAAGCCCAAAAAGGTCAAAGTAGTTAAAGTGGTTTAAGAGATTTTAGAAGGTAAATAATAAATTGAAGTGATGAGTGTACTATAATTCAAATTGAATACAAAATAAATTATTTAAATAATAAAGTTAATGGAGAAATTACTAAGTTGACAAGTGGTTAGAAGTGGGTTAGCCCTAAAATAAGGAAAGTGGTTTAAGATGGTTAGAAGGTAACCCCTTGAGGTAAAGTGAAGTGATGAGTGTACTATAAGTCAAAGTGGATACAAAATAAATTATTTATATAATAATTTAATGGATAAATTACTAATAGGATAAGTGGTTAGAATTTGGTTAACCCTAAAATAAGGAAAGTGGGTTAAAATGGTTAAAATGTAACCCCTTGAGGAAGGTACATGAAAGTATAAATAAGAGGCAAGGCTCTCTCATTTTAATTAAACTTGAGAATATTGAATATATATAGGTGAATGAGGTAACCAAAGGATATCTAAGCCGAATTTCAGAGGGAAGGGGAAGTAAAGAAGGTCGGAATTCAAGGGAGGATAAATTCTTTTGATTATGCTTTCTAAGGCATGTTATTTACTGGTCATCTCACCATTTTCGCAATAACATTTTTTCTAGAATGATTCAAACCATGAAATTGGGATACCATTGAGGAAACATATCCAACTACTAGTGGTATGAATTTCATCTTGTGGTTCGTTTTATTTTTGGAGTTACACTCCGTGGAAAATAGGGTTTGTGGCTAGTCTTGAAACTAGTCTAAAACAAGTGTTTCAGGTAAAAATGACATAACTTCTTCATAAAATATCCCAATTCGGTAAGACCAAATGTGTTGGTTAGAGTACATTCTATAGTATTCTTTCTAACATTTTCATATCCATACAACAAATATTCTGTGCGTGGCACGCTCTACAAGTTCTCTCTCTAGAATAAGCCAAAATTCAACAAGGTATGTCATTTTTGCTATAACTCCTTTTCTAAGAGGTTCCAAGTAGTGAAACCTGGAGGAATTGCACAAAACACACTGAAGAACATTGTGTACTATTTTCATATATTTATTCATTACAAGTACATAGTTATGATTATTTCAAGTTAGGGTTGTTGACCAATCCAAAACTAGTCATGTGAGACTAAAGTAAAGTTTGATGAAAATGCTAGTCTCTTGTTGTTAAAGTTAAGGAAAGTTTGCAGGTATGTGATCATATAAACTAGGTCTATTACAGAGTGACAAATAATATTTGGATGATGAAATTTATGAGGGCTTTTGGTTGAGGTACATGTTGGGTACATGGTTGAGACAAGTAGATGAGTTGGCACATACATGAGGTGTATAGTTGATGATGTTGGTACATCTTGATGAGTCATAGTTGATGAGTAGTTGATACATGATTGGTACAGACTTGGTACATGTTTGGAGGCACTTGTTAGTATTATTGTTGACACATGGTTTATGGATGATGTAGCATACTTGTATTGGTATATTATTAGAAGCACATATTGATCTTGGTGATGATTATGAGTTGTTGTGTTATGCTTGGTTGATGCACATATTTGAGAGGTGTCTTGGTGATTGATCTTGGTGAGTAGATCTGATTTGGTTGATAAGATTGATGAGACAAGTCTTTGTGATAGGTTGTTTTGACAGGTTGTTGTGACATGCTATTTGTACAGGTTTTGTGCATGGTTGATGCACTTGTTCATGGTACAGGTTGAGGTACAAGTTTGGTGCATGGTTGATGCACTTGTTCATGGTACAGGTTGAGGTACATGTTGGTGCATGGTCGATGCAATTGTTTATGGTACATGTTGACTACAGGTTGTTTGATACAGGTTGGTGCCTGGTTGATGCACTTGTTTATGGTACAGGCTGATTACAGGTTGAGGTATAGGTTGATGCATGGTTGATGCATGGTTCAGGTTATTGGTACAGGTTGTTTGGTGTAGGTTGATTGGTATAGGTTTACAACAGTATATCTCACAGTGATAGTGTGACAGTGGTTCCATCATTCTACTTCTACGTCAGTGATTAGACAGGGCAAGGACAGGTGGTTATAGCCACTTTCCAGTTGTAGCTGGAGAACATAGGGGGTTGTAGCCTCCTTCTAGTTGTAGCCAGAGAATTGGGGAGTTGGAGCTTCCCTAAGGTTGTAGCCTAAGAAACTAGGGGGTTGGAGACTCCTTCCAGTTGCAGTTGGAAAGAAGAGGAAGTTGGTTCTTCCAATGAATGTAATTTTTCAAGACATATAAGAAAAATCATTCTGCGGTTTTTTCCCGCTTTGGGTTTCCACGTAAAACACTGGTGTAATGTGTATGTGTGTGATTTATCATTTTCTCATTGTTTATTTACTTTGCAAATATTGGATGGTAATGCTACATTGATATAACAAATCAACTTATGCTGAAAAAGGATTAAATTTATCTATTATTCATTCACCCCCCTTCTCAGTAATCCAACAGGGGGTGCATTAAACCTCATGCACTTTTGGGATGTGACATGTCCTCTCCACTGCTGATCTCATCCAACCTCCACCATCATATTTGGGAGATGTGAAATTCCATGCATGCTAAGGTAAAGGTGTGGGATGGGACCCACCCATCCTAATGGACAATGAAGAGATGTCACGTGGAAGTTGACATTTAGGGTGGGATCGTTGTCCCATCCAAGGTCAGATGTGTGCTAACTAGGTATGTGGAGACCATAAAATATTAATATTTTATTAATGTTTAAGGTTTGAGTAAAATAAGGAAGAGGAGAAAGAAGAGAGAGAAGGATGAAGAGGAAGGTTTAAGAAGTCTAGGAGGGTGAAATGGCATCACCTCGGGGTGACATGTGGACCCAAAATGCCACACCAATAGTCATGTTAGAAAGGATGCCACATAGGCCATAACATGAGCATATTAAGTCAGATTCAGATAAAACTTCAGGATTTTTTCTGCACTAAGGAGATCTACAGAAGTACCATAGAGGGACATTTCCCATTTCTGCTTGGATTTGTTAGAAATTACAAAATAGTGGTTTTTAAAGATCCGGGTCCAGATTATTGAGAATGATGCAAATTGAGATGAAATTATTTGAGGGAGTCTAGAAAGAAAGCATGGAAATAATATAGGAAGGAATTGAATAAATCCAAATTGGTTTGGAATGGGGATGTTGAAACGAGGAAAAATCCATTATTCCAAGCCAAGTTTTGGGGATATTTGATATTTGGAGAGGAAAAGGGCCCCTAGATGGAAAATTTGGAAAATTTTATTTACTAGGCATTTTGTATACTCATAAATTCGGACAATTTTGGTGTAGAGAAGTGTTTCCAAAAATGGAAAGTTTGGGAGATTGCCTATTTGGCTAAAAATTATAAGCCTAGAAAAAGGGGTGAAAAATGACAAAGTTGTCATTTCCAAATTGTTGTGGTTTTTTTTACTAGAGCTTCATAATGACAATATGAGAGTTGTTATGAGTTTTCTTTCATAAATATTATCTATGTCTCATAAAAAAAATTCTCTGTTTCCTGACATATTTACTTCCATAAGTGGCAGAACTTGGTGTCATAGAATTATTTGCACCAGAATGAAGAATGTATAAAAATGGGCAAATTATCAATATTCAGATGGCCATAATGTTTTACTTCGAACTCGAAATTGAAGAAGAAAGTATTCATCAGAAATATCTTGGATAGAAAAATCGATATATACACCCAGAACTGTAAATTGAATAGCTAAACTCACATGAAATTAGAAGGAATATGATTGTTGACCTTAAAGGGAAAAATTGTGCAAATGTTTCCAGAATTGTAAATTGTAGTTTTTAGCTAACAAATGTTGTGGTGTACAAATTTCTCATAAGATTAAGATTACTTATGGAACATAAATGGTTTAGAATTAGGTCTATATATGTGTGGAATATGCAAGAGAAGTCTACATATATAAGGAAAAGGCAGGTACAATTCTTCAAAATAAGCTTGTGATTTCTTTAGGAATTTCAAGAACAAGACATGTAGACTCAATGAGAAATATGGAAGACCTCCATTGAAATTTTAATGTGGGAAGATAATTCTATATGACAAATGTGCATATCAAATGTTGATGATGACTAAGAAAGACCATCTAGAATTCATGATATTGCATGTGCAGTAGGTACAATTGGAGGTGTAAAGCATGTGAATATGAAAAGTGGTTTAAACAGAAGGTAAACAGGTTTGAACCTTGGCATAAAGGATGAGAAGAGACACTCAAATAAAAAGTGTTATATCATGGATTCTTCACATGATGATCAAAGGCCATGAAAGAAGAATTTTAAGATATGATTCTAGGTGCAAGAGTAAATCACTCAGTGGATGAGAGAGTGAAAATTCCTTTATGAGAAGTTTTGTTCTATATGGATGAAATTAGACTCCAATGAGAGGTAATCCATAAAAAATGATTGGATTCCAGAATTGGACAAATTCCATGAATAATTGACGTAAGTCGAAAAGGGTATCATATATGGATGGCAAACCATATGGAGTATATTACAACACTCAAATAACCATGAAAACAATGAGTGGGAATTGCTAATGCGTGTAGAGAATGTTTAGTGAATTTTAAGGGTACTGAGAGTATTTCCAAGGTATAATGGGATGACAAGTCAAGAACAACATAAATAGGGAAGTGGTATTCAGAAAGGAAATTCTTAAGAAGACACATGAGGAAGAAAATGGTTCTATGCTTGGCATGGTATGAAAAAGAGATGGAACCTAAAATGAACTATCTCAATTGTACAAGGAAGAAGTTCAAGCTTGTACAATTATTTTAGGAATCAAAGAATTGTAGAGGGAAGTGCAGGGCTACATAAAAAGTATTGAAAGGTTGACAAAGGAATCATAATAGTATATGTAAGATTAGTATTTAACTGCTATAGAGTTTGAATGGATTGTAAAGAAGAAACTCTCACATGAACAAAAAGCGAGCATGTAAAGAATGTCATTTTCATGCACTAGGAGTTAAGGGAGGACTCCATAGCCTTGAAGGTAGAAATGTAGTGAATACTACAAAGCTTGTTGCAAGAGAAGGAAAATTGGTGTCATGAAATTAGGTGTAACTCATGGGGTGGATGATTCATCTCTATGTGCAAGCATAGCAATGCAAGAAAAAATAATTTTTAAGCTATGACTTAGATACTTGTGTCTAAATGTATAGCAGTGGAAGCAATGTACATGTGCAAATGGAGGAGTGTAGCATTCCATTTGGAGTAGAGTGGTCTTGAGTGGCCAAACATTGTGTCACTCGATCAAGTGAAGAGAGGTACTTAAGTTGAGAAAATCCATGGACATAAGAGGGTATGGGAAAATAAACTTTTCATAGTATTAAAATGCCAATAAATGAGAATAGTATTTCAAGACTGATTGGGTGAAGGAAATGGGGATTCGTTAATTAGATTGGTGTGTTAATATTTAGCTATAGTAGCACATGTTACAACACTATGAATATTGATAATTTTAGCCAAAGATATTGGGACATGATTCTCTGCAAAAATGAATTATTTGTGAGATGGAAGCACTAGTGGATTTAGTGGTTGGAAATACAGAATGGCGAAGTGAGGGATTGGATAGAAGGTTCATAATAGGGATCAGTGGTGCACAAATGAGATGAATGGTAGTGCACAATGATGTGAGGATCTATAGGAATTCAAGGACGTCCATCTACAACAAAAATAAATAAATAAATAAAGTTGAAATAGATATGCATTGTAGTGCATAATAGAAGTGATGCATGAATGCATATAATAAAGATAGAATGCACGAACGTGAAATAGGCATGATGCGATTAATTTATTAGTTCATATTGATGGGTATTTTGGTGCATATGGAAAATCCTAGACATGTATATGGTATGAGAATAGACTAAGGGTAGTTTGTTGATATATATATACATGAATTGATGATGTTGTGATATTTGATTAAGACTAATGACGGATTGTGTATCCATGAAATTGTGCAAAGCATGGATGAAGATGTTGATGATGCTACTGCATATGGAAACCATCCATGTGAATACAATGAGGATGGTAATATGATGATAAAAAGGTCAATAAAAGGGAGCTTGCAAGCTGCCACAACAATATCAGCTAGTTAGGTAGCATCACTTAAATTAATAACAACCATGCAAGTATGCATTTGGGGTTGATATGATGCATAAAAGCTTAAGAGAATTGAGTTAAGAATTCCCTCAACCAAATTTTAATATTTGAAATTGATGAAAAGGAAGAAGACCTTGAGTACACACATGCTATGTAATGCTTGAATACATTTATGATAAATTTAATTGCATATTGTGTTATGTTGGTTATGAGAACATAATCAAGATTAAGTCAGGAGACGTTACTCATGTTGTAGCAATGAATTTCATTAGAAATGGTTATGTGTGAGGACATGATGTGGTTGGAAATGGAAGAGATATAGTGTCATACAAGTGCATGATGGTTTCCCCCCTATATAACTGATGTTTGGGCTACAACCTCTTTGTCAACATGAGAGAGCACCAAGAGAATAATATTCCTAGTGTTCTGTATTTGTTGAAGAGGAAGGTATCCAAATCATGAGATGAGTAAATGGGAAAGAGTTTGGATAATGTGTTAAAGTGTGAGTTATACCTTTCGATTCACATGGTGGAATACATGACATGAATATATCATATTTTGGAGTTAATTCAAGAATGCATTGTGTAGACATGGTCATGGGTATGGGCACATTATTTTTATTTGTGAGTATAGTTTGATTGCATTATGAAAATATTGGTGAGTTGATAATGCATGTACAGTGAATGATAGTTTCATTCTAGATGATATGATTAATAGTTGAATTCCATTTTAAAATAAACGAAGGCTAGAAATGATTGAATTGCTAGTGAAATACAATTCTGAAATCATTTCATGAACTATTGAAAGTGTGAATGAATGCTAACAATTTGTGTGGTTGCGTGAAAGTTGAGAAAATGAAAGGAGAATGGTATTGGACATGGAAATGGTGTAATCCCATAAAAAATACTGATGTCTACAACCAAACATAATGAGCATAAATCTCATGCATGGGAAATTTAGTTGTCCTCTATAAAACATATTTGAAAAATCGATAATTGAAAATTGTTATGGTATGCTAACAATTTCTTTGGCTACATGGAAATTGAGGAAATTGCAGGGAGAATGGTCTTGGACATTGTTGTGCAAATTAATTTCTTATTAAAATAACTAATTACTTAATACATTAATTATCAATCCAGGGTGTGTCTGTTTATTTCAAAGTTACGAAAGTTTATACAGGCTACAATTTTCCTTCTAACATTGGTTATCTAATATGTGTTTCAGTAAAGTAAATATAATCACTCAACAAGATATCAAAAGTGAAGCACCCCACTCAAATATTTACAAGAAATAACACAGTTCCGGATAATAAATCATACCACACATCTAAGAATTGATTAATGGATCGATCTACTCTGTTTTACACACCCCATGCCATAACAAGAAAGCAGTTCTATATATTTAATTCAAAGAGAAAGTAAATATTAACTTGCATAAAAGAAAGACAATCCACTTGGAAGGAAAACAAAATTCACATGTTTTGAAAAGGAAACAAACATGCTAGAAAATAAAACACACCAGCTATAAGTATCAAGAGTATGAATCAACTGCGTCCATAGACAACCCTAGAAATCTAATTCTAGGAATGCACACTTGCAAGAATTGAAACACACTTGCAAAAAAGTAAACACTTTGTGGGAATTGAAACACACTTGAAAAAAATTAAATAAATCAAGCTAAAATATTTACTTCCCAGTTGTCATACAGATGTAAAACAAAGTATTGCCACTAATATACAACATAAAAAAATTAAATGAAACTCACACTATGTTAAAAGGAAATGATATAATTGAAAATGCAACAATTAAACATACTAAGAAATCTCACAGTCATAATGTACATTAACACAAGATCTCAAAGAACTATGATTTATTCCATCATAGTTTGGATTGTTGCTCCAAGAGTCCCTCTCGAGAATGGAGAAGGAAATATCTTTTGTACATGATTTTTCTTAAAACTAAAATAACAAACAATAAATGCAGATCCACAAATTTATCTTGTGGTTACAACAATTTAATAATAAGTAGAAACTAAAAATAAACTAGTAAATAATTACAAGATCTTTCTTAATAATCCAAAACTAATCAAACTAATCTCATCAATGGTTCCAATATTCTATTCTCATCTAAGATGATTGTTGTTGATCCAAATACATGGCAGATCTTGATGGTTGAAAATGTATTTTCATGGATTACAAAATTTTCCTCGAGAGTAACAACAGTTGCAACATCACAAGTAACAATAAATAGTAAAATGTTGATTTCTTAAAAAGTACAATATAGGTTTTTGAGATATTTTGAGGATATTCTTATATTGACTTAATAATTCCTCGTATGAAAAATATCAAGTACCCACTTCGTGGATATTTAGTTATAAGTGTTTCAACAAGTGTCTTGGAGTAACAACATGAATAACAACAAGTGGCAATTGATTCTGTAACAATAAAATAAACCACCTTCTCAAAGATAAGTGCATAATATGTTACCTCTCTAATATTTAACCATAATTCATATGAAATACTAAATAAATATAATGGAAAACACCTTGGTTCTAAAACTCACATATAAGCATTAAAAATGATTAATAAACATCAATAAAAGGTTATGGGTAAACAAGAAGAGATTGAAAGTAGGAAAACGATGATGTAAAAGGATGTCAATTCCATGGCCCAACATCTCTCCCAAAATGAATATGTTACATGTCCTCATGCAACCCATAAACAAGTTGTAAGGACTTCATTTTTTCAATGCACTTGTCAATTACCTAGAAAGATTTGCTTGTTATTTTTCCACTGTCGTGAACCTTCCTACAGGCTGCCATGAATTATTTTACTAGAAGAATGTTAATGGATTTTACCTTTTGTTCTTGATCATTTCCCCCATGTTCACAATAGGTTCTTATGGAGCAAATTTTGAATTCACTGTTGGTTCTTGTGTAACAACGTGATTTTTTCTTCTTCTTCTGAGAGCCAACACTATTTCTTGTGTAGTAGTGTTGGTGTCATTCCCTTCCATATCCAACGTTGGTTCTTGTGTGGTAGTTCTTATGTTGTCTTGGGGATTTTTTCCTTCTTTTGCGGTTCACATTTCAAAATTATCCTTCAAGTGATCCTTATAAATTATGATGGAGTTGTAGCAGATGAGTTATAACGGATGAGTTTCAACAAATGAGTTGTAGGAGTAACAACAAACTTTTCAACCATTTTACCGTAAACTACAAACTAGATTTCTTTAAAATTTTGCAATCATATTTTCACCGGTCCATTTCTTCTCCGCACCAAAAATTGGAGATACCCACATAACAGATCTCAAGATATGAGAAAAATGGCTGAAGGTGACGATGCTTGATTTATGGAATTTTGCGAACCAGGTTTGCATGAAATTTTGTGGGTTTGTTCATCCTATCATAATGCTTCTCTCCTCCAAATTTCACGAATACCCAGTTCTTGGTTTGCAAGATATCCTCGGTTTAATTTCTCTTTCTTTATGAACAAAACAAGTATAAAAACTCATCAATTTTGAAAAACTCACAAAACTATTTGGAAATAAATTCTATGAGAAAAGCAATGACAATAATTTCTAGATATCCATCTCACTTGGTTTTATCTTGAATATTCCATTGTTATCACATCAGTCGCTCCCCCCAAACTGATTATGTGGCATGTCCTCATGTTGCACTGAAAAACAAATAAAAATGGTTATCCTGCCTATGGAAATGAACTTCAACACACAATCTCAAAATTGGTTCTTTGCTGAAAACTGGTGCTTAAAAAAAATCATCTCTTCATGCTTTAAAAGGTTGTATATCACTTCTCTATGTAAACTCATTTATGATTTAACAAAATCTATTCTCATTAAATCCATATTCGTTGTTATATTCATGCTTGAATAATCATTAAAGAAACACAATGCTTGTTTACTAGAGTGGAGGGTTTGTTTTTAACTATCTTGATTATGGATGTTTGTAAATGAATTCCCAGAATGTATAGAAGACTTGCAATGATGAAACCAATCTTGGTAATGTCAAAGAATACTCATCCAACAAGAAATGGGAAGTAAAATACCCAAGGAACATAAAATAAATGTAACATTTCCTTACATTCTCATTGTTGAATCAATGCAATTAATGAGAGACCTTGTTTCGGTTTTGAACCAATTTATTTCCCAAGTCACATGCATCTGTCTATAATGATGCCATCAACTATCATGTTATTAGTAGAGATAAACATTATATTAAGAACCCAAATACCACTTTCATAAAATATTGTGGAAGCAAGCAACCATGATGTTCTAGATCGCTTAAATACCCCTTGACCAACTCTTGCCAAAATGTTGGGAAAATGAATTTCTTATTAAAACAACTAATTACTCAATACATTAATTATTAATCCAAGGTGCATCTATTTATTTCAAAGTTACGATGAAAATTCTATGGAGGATATAATTTCCCTTCTAACATTGGTTATCTAACATTCGTTGCAGTAAAGTAAATCAAACCAGTCAACAATATATCAAAAGTGAAGCACACCACTCAAATCTTTGCAAGAAATAACATAGTTCTGAAAATTAAATCATACCACACATCTAAGCATTGATTGAAGGATATGTCTACTTTTTTTTACACACCCCATGACATAACGAGAAAGTAGGTCTAACTATTTAACTAGAAGAGAAATTAAATCTTAACTTGCATAAAAGAAACACAATCCACTTGACAGGAAAATCAAATTCACACATTCTGAAAATGAAACAAACATGATGGAAAATAAAACACACCAGCTGCAGGTATCAGGAGTATGAATCAATTGTCTCTCGAGGAAACCCCAACAATCTAATTCTAGGAACACAGACTTGCAATAACTGAAACACACTTGCGAAAAAATAAAAACTCCATGGGAATCAAAACACACTTGCAAGAAATTAAATAAATTGAGTTAAAATATTTACTTCACAGACGACATACGAATGTAAAAAAAAAGTATTTCCACTAATATACAACATAAAAAAATTAATTGAAACTCACACTATGCTCAAAGGATATGACATAATTGAAAATTCAACAATTAAACTGTTAAGAACCAAATACCAATATAGCATAGAAAAACCTCATAAAAAGTACTCAACGCCTTGAAAAAGAGATAATTTCAGATAATAAGCCTCTTCGAGGGAGCAACCTCCTTTTACCCCACTTAAATGTTCAAGTACAAGATGATTCAAAATGAAAATGTCTCATTGGTATATATAGGAGACTAGG
>ML793145.1:442194-474049 GCA_009831015.1 Picea engelmannii
TTGGATGTGGAATTAAATTATACATCCAACAAGTACCCACTCTGCATACTTTTGATAGACCCATAGTGAGATAAACTGGAAATACATGAAAAAAGTATGTTTTTGTGTCTTACTCTTACAAGAAACTAACTGTCAAATTGGAAACTTCTTACTAGACCCGACTTGACTAACTGAATATCTTAACCACAAGATTTAGTTTTATTAGACTTGATGCGACTAGATCGACTAGCTTATCTATTGGGGCTTATCTATCGGGATTATTTTGATTGATTCGACTAGACTAGAACATAAATACAAGTATTATACATGACTCCTCTGATAAGGCCATGTAAACTAAATTTGATGGAGGGGTGGTGGGTAACCCATGGTATATTCCTTTATTTCAAGATAAATCCAATAACTAATAGGTTCCCTCCTTTCCCATATAAACCTAACCTATTTCTATCCTCATGGGATGGTTTTTTCCCCACAATTGTTTGTAGGGATAATCCTACTTTCTATGCAATGTTGAATGTTGCATGAGGGTGGGCTTGCACCGTTGGATTTGAAGCACAAGAAACACATGTTTTTCATGTATTTCCAATTTATCTCACCGTGGGTCTATCAAAAGTATATAGAGTGGGTACTCATTGGATGACAATTTAATTCTTCATCTAATGAGTGCTCACACTTGAAATTTTTGTAAACCTATAAGGCTATAAGTCAAAAATATGATTAAAAAGGTATTTTTCTTTCTTTCCCTTTGAAAATTCATAACTCTTGTTTTATTATTCTCCTTAGGAGGCCCATTTTAGACCTCAAATTTCACCTAATTTTACCAATTCACAACTTGTGTTCATTTGTGTGAATGGTGTGTTCATTTACTTGTTTCTTTCATTTTGGTTTTAGTTATTTCCACAATTATGAGCCCTATGCTAGTAATATTAAATCTAAGATCTAATCTAATAAAATGTATAATAAAATATTTCATAATATTGTAAAGGGTTATGATGAATTTCTCTTGTGGAATATCCATGACAATTTACAAACTACATTGGTATCATAGTAGATTTACTTAGGGTTTTGTGGGAAGTTGTAGGATATAGTAATTGGCTTAAAAAGGAAGTTTCAAAACCTTATCCATTGTGGTTAAGTCGATTTGTAACAACCTTCAGTATGAGGTAGAGGATATATTTTTTAAGTTGGAATAATAAGACATTGATGTCTCTCACAACATGGTCCTCCTCATGGTATCTCTAGAGAACAAGTTTGGACCTTTTGGAGAGGTTGATAGCTCTAACTCAAAATTTGGATCAGATGATAAATTGGGAGATAATGAATACCTAGAAAAGGAGCTGAAAAAAGAGCCATAGAAAGAGAAACCAAGTTCTAGTGTCATCATTTATTCACAATCTATATTTAAAATGGTGATGAAAGTGGACATGAAACCCTACCAAGGTGAGATTGATGTTGTTAAGTTGAATCATTGGTTGCAATAATTAAGTTTATTTTAGTGTCCATAACATAGGAGAACATAAAAGTATTTCATTTGCTCGATTGAATTTAGAGGGCCCTAACCTGGTGGGAAAGCCACATGAAGAAACTTACGCTAGAGGGTGACCCCATAGTAATTAAGTGGGAAGTGTTTAAAACCCTAATCAAGTCCCAATTCTACCCTATTGGGTATGTATAGGACTAGTGGATTCGTTGGAATCATTTTAGGCAAAGACAAAGGCAGAGTGCACAATAGTACACCACCGAGTTCAAAAACATGGTGATTATGTTGAATATATCTCCTAAGAACCCATGCATACTCCTAAATTATTTGGGGGGTCTACATAGTCATTTTTTGAAGCAAGTGATGCTATTTAAATCTAGGACAGTTGATGAGGCCTATGTGTAAGAAAATTACCTGGAGAATATAGAAAATAAGAAAGGAAAATCAAGTGGTTCCATATAGAAAAATCACCAATATGCTTCTAAGGAGGGGAATAAGTAGAAAGGAGAAGGAAACAACCACTACAAATTAGTGCAAGGATTCAAAAACCCACTGCAACCATTGTAATATTGATGGTCACACTGAAGATAAGTGTTGGAAGCTACATCCAAATCCAAATAAAAGAACTGTAAGAAGGATTCAAAGAAGAATAACCTTCTAGCCAATGATCCATGAAACTAGGTAGAGAGAAATTCAAATGTAGATGAAATGATTGTTTGCACTACAATGCATAAAGAAGTGAACTTGAGTATCCTTCATGAAAAGGAAGAGAAGGAGATGAAAACCTTCTTCTATATTAAGATCCAGGTTAATAAGACAAAGGTGGATGCTCTATTCAATTCTAGTTCACATGCCAACCTCAAACCAGAATATTTATTTAGCAAGATAGGATTGGAAGTTCACGATCATCCTAAACCATATCCATTGGGGTGGGTAGATAAGGATGAAGATATCGAGGTCACTAAATAGTGTAAGATCGAGTTTCTATATGTGTAGACTATATTAATGAAGTGGAGGTAGATGTAGTACCACTTGATGTGTGTGATGTAGCATCTGGAATCCCCCACATGTATATGAGGGATGAAATATTAATAAGAAGAGAAAACCAATACCACCTAATTAAGGATGGGAAGCCTTTCATCAATAATGCACACAAAGGTAAATCCAAGATCTCTCTGGTAAGTGCTAACAAAACTAAGAAATTGATTAGTTATAGTAGTACATTTGTATTACTTTTCTTAAGAGAGAATAAACTAGGTGATGAATAAATAAAAGTAAAGGAATCTTTGGAGGGATACACCAAAGAGAAGAAACATTAGTTGGAGGAGTTGTTGCGGGCATACAGAGAATTTTTTTAGGATCCTTAAGGGTTACAACCTAAGAGGGAAGGGGAGCATGATATACGGTTGTTTCCTGACTCCCCCTTTCTAAATATTGGGTTGTATAGTTTGTCCATCCTAGAAGTAGATGAAGTGAATAAAATGTTGTAGCTACTACTAGAGTAGGGAGTAATTTGACCAAGAACATCACCTTGTGGGTCACCTATAATCATAGTACACAATAAGGATGTAACTTGGTGAATGTGTATCAACTATAGAAGTTTGAACAATATCACCCTCAAGAATTTTTGTCATTTTCCTAGGATCAATGATTTGTTAAATTAGTTGCAACATGCTAGGTACTTCACCAGCTTGGATCTCAAATCGAGATACCACTAGGTATGAGTTAAAGAAGAAGAAACATAGAAGATCACCTTCATGAAAACGAAAGGTCTATATGAATGGTTGGTAATACCTTTTTGTTTATGTAATGCAACAACTACATTTATGTATTATATGAATGATGTATTGTGTCTATTTATAGATTTGTTTGTGATAGTGTACTTTCATGATACAATGGTTTATATCTCTACCTTGGAAGAGAATATATCACATCTCATGCAGGAATTAGAGACTCTGAAAAAGCATCAACTACTGGTTAACCTTAAGAAATGTGATTTTTCTTAGTAGTCATTGGTGTATTTGGGTTATGTGATTGGTGCAAGGGAGATCAAGTCATATCCTGCAAATATGGAGGCCATCCTCAAGTGGTCGAATCCTTCTAATTTCATTAAATTTATGAGATTTATTGGGGTAGTGCAATACCTACGAAATTTTATAACAACATTTTCAGCTATAGGTGCACCACTACATGTCGTAATAGATAGTGGTAAGAACTTTCAATGGGTGAAGAATCAACATAAATCTTTCAATGAGATTAAATAGAAGATCGTTGAAGCACGAGATCTTGCATTTTCTAATTTGCAAAATCCTTTTCAAGTAGAAACATATGCAAGCAAATATGTTATAAGAGTAGTCTTTATGCAAGGAGGTAAGGGTAAAATCACGAAGGTGGGTAACACTTTTGTGAGAATCGGATCTCCAAAATTCCTAAAGACCTTTTTTCGGTCGAACTAATCCTTCTTTCAGCCAAAATTCTATATTTTTCAGCCGAAAAATGTTTTGGTCAAAAATTTAGATGTCAAATCGAAAGGTACCGTGACGATGCCCTCGATTTTCGTGTACCATATTAGTGGGACGATTTTTTTTTCATTTGGTTACATCTTTTCGGCCGAAAGATGTTTCGTTCAAAATATTCATTCAGCCAAAAACTTACTAGAGGGACAATTTTTTTCATTTGGTACCAACTTTTCAGTTGAAATATTGTTCGGCCAAAAGGTTTTTTCGTCCGAAAACAACTTTCGGCCGAAAAAGGTTTTATATATTTCCCACACATCAGTCAATCCACCCTTTTCCAAACTGCTGAGAGTCTGGTGCATGAGAGGTTGGTCGTTGTTGGTTGTTGTTGGTCATTGTTGGTCACATCCTATATTGGTCATGGTCATGGTCGATGTTGGTCACGGTCACTGAGAGTCTAGTGCGGGAGAGGTTGGCGGTTGCTCAGAGTTCGGTGCAAGAGAGTCTTCCCATAATTTCTGTACTTCAAGGTATTTTTCACATACCACCTTTCGTATATACAGTCGCCATCGTTAAAGAATCATACATAGCTTGACATGAGTAACATCATGAACTTGTTAGAGCATGGGTAATTGTTCAGTGTGACTACCATAGCCTGTTATAGATAGTGTATACATATGACTGATCTTACATTATGTTCTATCCCTTTCAGTGCCATTGGTTCCTGTTAAGTAGATTATAGAATATAAAAAGTCTAACTGAATATGAGATATAAGGTAATCTACTAGTAACTCGATATGTTATGGATAAACATACAAGTCTGTATTAAGAGTAATGTAAACATAATAGACTACATTGTTTCCCTAATAATGACGTGTTTGTTAACTAATAGGTAACCATTATACCATATTGTAATCAAACCTATGGAATTGACCATAATCATTACCAGTATAAACAATGGGCTAAGCTAGGAGTTACAATGTTATGATGAGGCAGAGTTATAGAGTAATTATGAGATTTTATATTTTTAAATTGATTTACTTTATTTAACAAATACCCTTCAAACTACATAAAATTTGTCAAATAAATACCAACCATCCCTAAAAGTAAAAATATCAATTTTTAAAAAATTCGAAAACAATTTCTATATTATAAAAGTCATTATGTTTTCCTTGTGTTATTCTATTTATATTAGTGTTGCGTTTCAAATTTGTGTGACTGTTTCTTTTTTATAGAAGTTTGTAGATAGTATGTAAAATTTTCCATCTAGATTTCTTTACGACTCTGGAACTAATAGCTCGACTAGATGATCGTCAAATCCCTCACCTTAGCATATCCCTCACCTCAGCATAGAAATTAGACATAACAACATACGAAATGATCTCAGAGATCTGATCAACAACTTGTCTAACCTTATTCAATCTATCTAGTTTCACAATGCTTGTTGCTTGTACCTATGGTGCTTATACCTATATCAAAACAGTGTAATGATAGACTACATGTTTACATAGGTTGAAGTTGTATTAAGAAATGGGATTCGATCTATGCTTGTTTATGAATAATATGTTGCTTGTACACCTTACTTACTATGGCTAAATGTTCCTATATTCCATACATAGAGTAGAGGTTTGAATGCTATTACTAGTATAAGTATAGAGCGCTTATTATACCCGATTAACTAGTAATCATTGTTGTTATTCTTACTTATTACGGAAAGAGCAAATAAATACTGATACTAATCATATAAAAGGGAATACTAGATAATTGTAAACTTGTCATAAATAAGAGTATGATCATGATTACTTGCACAACATTCTACACAATACATTGGTTTCACTATTACTCTTTTCTTCTTGGATATGTGTATAAGTGTTTCCATAATAATCATATATGTATTATTTTTCTATTACATAGCTCAACTTATGTGGAATACGTCACTAATTACACAATGTATTCATTATGTAAACATCATACTAAGAATTACAGTCACTCTAACCCTTCTACCTAAGCCCATTGATTACTATACTTATCTTGTATCTGCCTAATAAATCCCATACTAATCTAAGCTATTACGAACCCTATTGATAGTCCCTAATAAATCTTATAGGTTTGTAGTAACTTTTACAAAAAACCCAAACAAATTTGACATTAATATTTCACTAGCATCACATTATATAACAAAAATGGTCATTGTTTTCTTTCTTTCTTGTATTCTATTCCATTTCTGCACTGTGATGCAAATTGGCATGCACATCACTACCTTATAATGAGGCAACTTGTCTAACCTTATTCAACCTATTTGGTTTCACAATGCTTGTTTCCTGTACCTGCGGTGCTTATACCCATATAAAATCAGTGTAATGATAGACCCCATGTTTACAAAGGTTGAAGTTGTATTAAGCAATGGGATTTGATCTATTCTTGATTATGGCTAATATGTTGCTTACACCTTACTTATTATGGCTAAATGTTCCTATATTCCATACATAGAGTAAAGGTTTCAATGTTATTACTAGTATAAGTATAGAGCGCTTGTTATACCCTATTAACTAGTAATCAATGTTGTTATGCTTACTTATTATGGAAAGAGCCAATCAATACTAATACTAATCATATAAAATGGAATACGAGATAGTTGTAAACCTACCATAAATAATAGTATGATCGTTATTACTTGCACAACATTCTACACAATACATTGGTTTCATTATTACTCTCTGGTTTTTGGATAGGTGTATAAGTGTTCCCATAATAATCATATATGTATTACTATTCTATTACATAGTTCAACTTATGTGGAATACGTCACTAATTATAGTATGTATTCATTACATAAACATCATACTAAGAATTATAGTCACTCTAACCCTTCTACGTAAGCCCATCGATTACTCTGCTTATCTTGCATTTGCCTAATAAATCCCATACTAGTCTAAGCTAATGTGAACCCTATTTATATTCCCTATTAAAGCTTATAGGTTTGTAGTATTTTTTACAAAGCAACCAAATCAAACTATGTACATGAACTTAACATAACTCCTTGTAATATTTTTTCCACGTACCTTATTCCCGTAATCATTACTACTAATCAATATGACAAGTAAACACATAGGTCTTAGATTTGTACAAGTTCATTGAAACAAGCCTTATTCACTCTTATCTCAACACTAGCACTCCATTCAGCCTATTCAATGGAAACAATAGTACTAGTTACGAACATATTGAACTTGTTTATATTAACTAAGTAGTATCTAGTTTACCATAATGATTCATATGCGTTTACTCTTAGTTAATCCCTTCTTCATAGTCTGATTCTAAGATCAAACCCTGTGTTCAAAATACAAAATTGGAGATCAAACAATGTGGTAATCCCAAAGAAAATGAAAGAGATTCTTAGGGTTGTGGGTGGGGCAGAGGATGTATCCATTCCAATGATTCCATGATGTTATGTGTTCCTTGATTGTCGATAGATTTAAATATTCCAATGAAAATTAACATTATAACCCAAAATCAGATAATAAAATAAGTATTGAAACGAGTGCTAAGTCAATTCAAGTTCTGGCCATGCCCAAAGCAAAAGCTGACAATGATACCAATAAAGAAATTTTATGTTATTTTTCCTTGTTTCAATTTTATTAGATGAATTTATTAAAGTTCTTTAAGTAATTTGCAAGTTTATATATCCTATATCTCAATATTCTATAAGGTACTAGTTAAATTAACTTTCCTTCATATTGCATCACCATCTAGGTTTAGAACCTTGGCTTACAACCATAGGTTTAGGAGTTTGATGGTGGTGGAAAAAATTGTACCCTAGGTGAGGGATACCGAGTACAAAACATATTAGTTTTTACTCATTATTTACCTCCATCCCTAGTCTCATACTATATTTTTCTGATTATCCTTGAAGAGTGGGACACAAGCATTGTCCTATGCTTTGTTACACTAAGGATTAGTCTCCTTATCCAAGATATACCACAACAAGTTCACTTTGGTAGGAATCTTAAATAATTTAAATAACTCTTTAATAAACATTATAAAAAAAATTACCTTCTACATGTTACATGTATAGATTATCTTGTAAATTACCTTCTACAATTTACACATATATGTAGATTATCTTCTACACGTTACATTTTTTTTATATTTAAATATTTTCATGTTCATTATATATAGCATCATAGTAAAAAAATTAGTTGTTAGTTTTTTCAATATATGTCTTTGATGCTTTGAAGTTGTTATAAATGTTTAAATGCCTTCAAGTTGTTTTATAAATTATATTTCCATTTTATATTTCTATAACTTATGAACTTTCATATTCATGTATTTTCAAAGGATATGTAGATCGAGGTGAGATATCGAGACAAGAGTCTCCAAAAATGCCTCGCAAACACTTTAGGCTATCCAATGAAGGAGTAAGAGGAACCCCTTATTTGAATGAGGCTCTGAGGATGTCGAAGACCCATATCTCAGCAAGGCATGGAAACTTCGGAGGGGAAACTAGTAGCGACGAAAGAAAATCTAGTCAAAGGAGGAGATTATCAAATGAATCTGTGAATAGATCATCCATAGAATGTGCTCAAAATAGTGCTATGGATGTAGATTTATTAGATAGGTTTCACATTAATACTCCAACACCGAAGAATGTAGAGAATACATCATGACAAGAAAATATGTTTGGTAAATTTTTTATTTTTTTTGTGTATATATATGTGTGTGTGTTTGTGTGTGTGTGTTTTAATTTTTTTATGTTTTTTGTTTATGTTAAATGTTGTAATTAGTTTAAAATGTGTATGTGTAGAGGAATATTTTATTGAGATAGAAGATAATGAAAGAGAGAGTTCTTATCATGAAGATTCCAATGTTGGTGAAGAGAGTGAAGGTGGATTCGAGGGGCGTTATCAATAAACAGAATATTACACACCTACGTCCACTTATCCCTCAGATGTTGGTGATGAGATTCTTTGGGAAGGGTATACTGAAGCGATGAACCTCGAACGATGATTAGGTATTGTTAAAAGTATGCTACAAAATGATTTGAGGTTTTTGGATCTCCCTCGAGAGAGTAAGTAAAGCTTGGAGATTGTTTTGCATTCATTGCGGAACTTTATGGATGCATATCCAAAGATGGGGCCAATGACTGATAGTTTTATCGATTTTATGAGAAGACGAAAATCGGAAGTGATGGGCCCGGATAAATGGGAAGTAGTAAAAATTAGAGTTTCAAAAGAAGATGCAATTTCTATGTTCAATTTCAAAGAGGGGCCAAAGAGAAAGATGTTGAAGGTGCAATATTTTAAGCACCCCAACATAGAAGGACACCTTTATAATAGATTTTTGGCAGCGTATGGGAAGTTTTTGTGGAATGATGAGGTTCCAAATTACTTTGCTAGACTCTTTTATTCATATTTTTTCATGGGCATGCACCCTGATTATACCAACCTACAGTCCAGTTATTATGGGGCTGGTAAATGACAAACATATGATCGAAAAGAGGCATACCAAAATGCAGCATTGTTAAGGCCTTCACAACCTTAGGTATCTCTTCCAACAGGAGAATTCGCCTTGCATTAATATATGCGAGCTACATTGCATGTTGGAAAGGAGACTAAGAATGCAATCGAGGAAAATTTATAATCAATTTTTTATGGTGTTAATGTTGGTTTGAACCATCATAGAGTTGAAGTCAATTCTTGTGTCAATTTTGTTTACAAAATAGATGAGGAGATAGATTCCATGTCCATAGAGGATATACAAGAGTATGAAAAATGTTGTCTTAATAGTTTGAAGGAGTTAATTCAAAATGATGAACCAAACACCGGATTGGTATGTGTTATAGTTAGTAAAATTTTCATGCATTTGAGGATAGTTTTCTTGTAGTTCTAGATAAATATCATTGTATATTTAAAAATAATTGGATTGTTATTGTCATTCATTGTAGTTTGGTCATTTTTTAAATGAATCTCCAGTAAATAGGGGATTATTAATCGAGATTAAATTTGGAAGGGTTGAATCAAGTATGTGCTTAAAAATATACACTTTAGTTGTCCAAACTTTAGAACTTGATGAATAATCAACATGCATGATTTTTATTTTTTTTTGTATTAATACAAACACAGATTCTTATTCCATCTCCCACTACTTGGGAAGGCTTGTTTCAATTCTCATTGGGAGAGTTTGAATAGGGTGGGAGTTCACAGGTATCATTGCATGTTGAAAACAAATTTAGTTATATATGAAAATTGCAATGTCATTTAAATTATTAATTTAAAAGAAAAATGTCTTAAACAATATATAATTTATTGAATCTTAGGGTATGGTGGGTAAGACCGTGACTCAACTGACCATGGGAATTCCATCCTCTTATGTGGTTGATGATATTCAGGTTGGCACATCAAAAGTATTACATGTTTCAAAATTTAAAACTACAATTTAATGTGTTAAAATCATTTAAATTTAATTTTCAAATGTAGAAATCTGAAATGTGTTATAGGGCAATGTGGAGAAGAGAGTGTAGGAGATTGAGATTGAGGAGGATGCATCCATACCTGAGAATTATGCATCTATTCAGGATGATTCTTAATTAAATGTATGGACATTGCACATTAGTGAGTTTTAGTTTGTTTTTATGTTGGGCATTTTATATACAAGTGTTCAATCTTATTTGTGTTGAATATGCATATTTTGTTTTTACTTTTTTCAAATTTATGTTTGATCAAATTTTTAATTAAGACTTTCCTATTCATAGAAGGGTTACTCAATTATTGTCTATATAACTTCTGAACGCTTCGATCAATCATTTTGAAATATCTAGAACTCCTATATNTTTTGTTTTTACTTTTTTCAAATTTATGTTTGATCAAATTTTTAATTAAGACTTTCCTATTCATAGAAGGGTTACTCAATTATTGTCTATATAACTTCTGAACGCTTCGATCAATCATTTTGAAATATCTAGAACTCCTATATAATCTTATCGTCGTCTAAAATTGTACATTCAATCTTATTTATGTTTAGATTATGATGCAAACCTAATTCTAAAATCTAGCATTTGATAATATGAGAACATAATATATATCTCCCACATCAAAAAGAGGGAAGATTATAAATTCACTTGGATACCGATCTTATTTAATATTATATCATGATTCAACCCGAACTATTCTAGATTTAAAAATATGATTACATGATCTTATTTATATGTTTAAACTTTAGATCATGATGTAGGAATTTTGAACTTGAGCATTTGATTATTTGAGAACAAACTCTATCCCACATTAGAAAATGGGAAGATTTCAAATTTTCTGTGATTGCATTCCTTGCCTTCTTGTCCAAAAATGGTGTAATATAAAGATATGTTTTTTTCATACAACAAAGTGAATTTCACTATTCCATCTATTCCACTGCAGAAGAGGAGATAAGTATTTTCCTTGAAGAATGGATAAGTATTTTCCTTGAAGAATGGATTAATATGGAGATTTGTGAACTTTCTGCATGTACACAAGAGAATTTACAAGCAAAAAAAATTATAGATATAATCTTACTTTGTTTAGATCATGTAGGCAATGTTGAAAACACATTTTGTTATAAAAGAAAATTAAATATTTATGCAAACAATGGCTTAGTATGGAGAGTAACTATTTTGGAAGTGATGCAAGGTTGGTTTTAAAAAAATGCTAAAAAGTATAATATTTAGAGAGAGCAATAATCTTAGATCTGTGGAACTCTGATTGGGTATGTTATTCTTTCTCACATGGTTTTGTTAATCTTGATGATCTGCTTCGGTATGCTATTCTTTCTCACTATTATTTAATAAAGTTAAATATCTTTAAAATATTTGTTAATAAAGTATATGCTAGTATGTGTTATTGGTTTTTCTTTTTATTGTTACAGTGATGTTTAAATTATTGGTAGAAAATGAGCACATGGATTTTGAAAGATGAAATTGTTGAATCTTAGATCTATGGAACTCTGGTTGGGTATGTTATTCTTTCTCACATGGTTATGTTAATTTTGATGATCTGGTTGGGTATGTTATTCTTTCTCATTGTTATTTAATAAAGTTAAACATCTTTAAAATATTTGCTAATAAAGTATATGCTAATATGTATTATTGGTTTTTATTTTTAGTGTTACAGTGATGTTTAAATTATTGGTAGAAAATGAGCACATGGATTTTGGTATGTCAATTTTTATTTAATCGCAATTTGTTTTATTTATCTAAAATGGTATGTGTACATTTTATTTGAAATTTGTAGATATATTTTATTTAAAATTTTTAAATTTAAAGTTTGAATTTTTTTTTCGAGGTATGAAGAGATATATCTCAGCGATGGTTTAGAGTTGAAGTTTCAAGATAAATGTTAATTGTTTCTTAGTTTTTGTTAATTTTTGTTAATTTTGAGACCAACACCACTTAATGGTGATATCATATTTAGATATTGACATGAAGATTGAGCATACTTAGATTATATTATTACCCTATATAAGTTGATGGGTATGTATAGGCATGATGTTATGACATTACATTAGTGTAATCTGATTTATATATGGAAAACACTCATTACTAAGAAGTGATTGGATTCATGTTATGCATAAGCGATCATGGGTTAGTAACTTCATATTGAACACAAAAGCTTACCTTATTTGATTCATTACTAGTATAGAGTATTCATTATGAATATCCAATGTCATTTGAGTTAACATGTCATATGCTTTTCCTTAGGGATTTTGTGCATGCCAAATTGACATGCACAACATCCATAGGTTTGTTGTGCATGCGATTTTTCCATGCATAGAACTATTGGGAAGTGATGTAAAAGGATTGGTAGTCATGGGAGACTAATATCATATGAACTGATATAAGATAATTATAATAATAATAATATATACTTATATTATTACCCTATATAAGTTGATGGGTATGTACAGGCATGATGTTATGAATATACATTAGTGTAATGCAATTTATATATGGAAAGCACTCATTACTAAGTAGTGATTGGATTCGTCTTATGCATAAGAGATCATGGGTTAGTAACTCCATATTGAACACAAAAGCTTACCGTGTTTGATTCATTACTAGTATAGTGTATTCATTATGAATATCCAATGCCATTTGAGTTAAGATGTCATATGATTTTTGTTGGGGCTTTTGTGCATGCCAAATTGGCATGCACATAATTGTTGGGGCATGCACATAACTATTGGAAAGTGGTTTAAAAGGATTGGTAGTCATGGGAGACTAATATCATATGAATTGATATAAGCTAATTATAATTATAATAATATATACTTATATTATTACCCTACATAAGTTGATGGGTATATGCATGCATGATGTTATGACTATACATTAGTGTAATATAATTTATATATGGAAATCACTCATTACTAAGAAGTGATTGGTTTCATATTATGCATAAGAGATCATGGGTTAGTAACTCCATATTGAACACACAAGTTGACCTTATTTGATTCATTACTAGTATAGTGTATTCATTATGAATATCCAATGTAATTTGAGTTAACATGTCATACAATTTTCCTTAGGGTTGTTGTTTATGCCAAATTGGCATGAACAACAGCCATAGGGCTTCTGTGCATGCCAAATTGGCATTCATAGAAGCCCTATGGTTGTCCTGCATGCCAATTTGTATGCATAGAATTGTTGGGAAGTGGTGTAAAAGGATTGATAGTCATGGGAGACTAATATCATATGAACTGATATAAGTTAATTATAATAATAATAATAATAATAATAATAATAATATACTTATATTATTACCCTATATAAGCTGATGGGTATGTACGGGCATGATTCTATGACTAGACACTAGTGTAATGTAATTTATATATGGAAAGTACTCATTACTAAGAAGTGATTGGATTCATGTTATGCATAAGGGATCATGGGTTAGTAACTCCATATTAAACACACACACTTACCTTATTTGATTCATTACTAGTGTATTCATTATGAATATCCAATGCCATTTGAGTTAACATGTCATATGCTTTTCCTTAGGGTTGTTGTGGCATGCACACAACTATTGGGAAGTGGTGTAAAAGGATTGGTAGTCATGGGAGACTAATATCATATGAACTAATATAAGCTAATATAATAATAATAATATATACTTATATCATTACCCTATATATAATTATAATAATTATATATACTTATATTATTACCCTATATAAGATGATGGGTATGTACAGACATGATGTTATGACTAGACATTAGTGTAATGTAATATATATGAAAAATACTCATTACTAAGCAGTGATTGGATTCATGTTATGCATAGTGTATTCATGTTATTGAACAAAAAAGATTACCTTATTTGATTCATTACTAGTATAGTGTATTCATTATAAGGAATTTGTATGATGTTTCAATTATATAGGGAATTACTAAAAATGCATATATTTCTTTTGATACATATATCATACATCAACATATAATTTTTTTACGTGATTGTACATATAAACAAAAAATAGATTAAATTCTAAAAGATCGGTGATTAATTCAAATAAAAAATAATGTTTGTGAGGGAAATTTTCTAACCCATGGACATATGCATTGAACTGCAACCAAATCTCTTGTTCAAGTCAATGATTTATCTTAGTGCACATCACTCTTTATAAGCATATGTACTAATATATTCCTCAACTTTAACATGCTCGAGGCAAAGGTGTTAGATTTTATTTTTCTATCCTTTTGCAGTATATAGATTCAAGGCAAGAAATCCTCTTATTTGCATATTATATCAAGAATACATGGAGTAATTGATCAATTAATATATTGTTGCAACTTAGTATTGGTATATATAATCACACATATGATGTTCAATTAGATAAACCAATATCCTAAATAATTTACTATAAAAAATAACGTTTTTCACATAATCACTACACAAATATAACAATTCTCCCTTGTGCATCTCCACTATTTCTCATACCAAGCATCTAGGGTTTACCTACTTTTTTCCGTGGATTTTTTTATATTTTTCATTCAAGTTGAAATACAAATATATTTTTAATATTCCTTAGAGAGATATTATGATTCTTAACACATCGTTTATACTAAAAATATCCCTAATTAACGGACTATCATATATTATATTCATACAAAATATTATCCTATATACTATATCCTATCAACTTAAAACAAATAAGTGTTTAGTGAAAACAAAATCATAGCATATGGAATAGCATATATTGTATGCTCTCAATTTATACATGTATATCAATAAAAAAAAATAGAACAATAATCTATTTTTTCATGCAAACTCGTGTTGCTATTTCTCTTGGTCAAGCCATAAGCATCATAGGTTTCAAAGATTCAAATATTTTTTTTACTAATTAAAATACTAGAATATACAATATGCCAATGCTTACCATGAGCATGTCAAGGAATGTGAAACCGATGTTCTTGATGATCGAAATCACATTAAATATTGGAATCAATAGAAATATTGGCATGTGTTATAACCTTCTAGTGTAATTGCTTCAACCCTGAAACCTTTTAGGTTTAGAAAAGAGAATAAAAACCAACACAAGAATAAGAAGAAAACCCACATATAATTTATATATCTATTAGCCTAAGCATTACAAAAATAGATCTATATAGATTTGTCTACACTATTACTCTAGCAAAATAGGAAAACATAAATACTATACTGTAATGGCTACAACCTTAAACACTCTAGGTCTACAAATTGGTTCTACTAAAAAAAAATGCCAGTACTAAAATAACAAGAAAACCCATATGACAATAATGGAATGTAATGGCTACAACCTTAAACACTCTAGGTCTACAAATTGGTTCTACTAAAAAACAAAAATGCCAGTACTAAAATAACAAGAAAACCCATATGACAGTAATGGAGTGTTTCATTGAAGGATAACACTCCATGAGAATCCAACCCTGGACCTATACTTTCAGATCCAAAACTATAATATGAAATTTATTACCCTGGGATGAACTAGAATTATAAATGGCATGAAGTCACAATGGAAGGGAGAGGTGTTTAAGAGAGAGGTGTTGAATAGAAAAATAGAATTGGAAATGTAAATGATAAATTTGTCATTAAATTTTAAAATTGAGCTAGTACATAGATGATACACTAGAACTAGCCATGATTTCTTCCAAGTCTCCACGTGGGTAAGCTCCAACTTCAAACCATGCCAAATATTTTGAGAATTGATCCCACTAAGTTAGGTTTGGAGGTTTCCACTAAGACAAGTTCACGAGTGAGTAAGCATAATGACATGTTCAAAATTGAGTGAATGAGAAATTTTGAGTTGAGTTGCATGACACCCTTACAAATCGTACAATAAGTGGGTGGCATATTAACATAGTGTAAGTGGGTGGCATATTGACAAAGATGTGTTAGAGATTTCTAACATGTTATATATATGAAAATGTAAATGCAAGCATATATTGCGTGGATATTTGAATACGCATTCTTGTAGATCTTATGTACTTCTCAAGATTCCATAGATTCATTTTGCATGCGTATGCATTGCATCAAACTTATCATAAATTTTAACCATTGTTCATTTCATTTAGTAAATTCTGGAATGTATACATCACTTTTTTAAAGAAATCACAAAGGTATGCCAGTTCATGATCGGCTTTGGACATTTTCCATTTTCTATTTTTTTTTTCTTGATTGAACTTCTATTAACTTTATGCGCACTGCACATACCAAATGACTATATTGACAACTTATGAAATCTAAATGATAGTCTTGAAAGTGAACATGACCATCGGTTTGATGGGGTTCTTGAAAAAATAGCCTTTCAATACGATGGATCCTTTTTCACATATAAAATTGTTTTCATCAAAATCTTCTACTAACCTCATCTTTTGTTCTGTGCATCGCATCAAATAATATTTCATGTTTTCAGTGTTGTCTACAGGTGCAACCATGACAAATACAACTCCTGCAAATAATTCGATATGTTCCAACTAGTAGTTTTTTTAGATTAGAACACATGCACGTGCCATTAAACTAGTCTATTATATATATAAATTTTATATATCCAACTTACAAGTACATCTACAAGTTGTTTAAATATTTAACAAATATATTTTCAAACAATTGTAACATAAAAATTACCTTCTCTAACAAGATCAAAAACTCTCTCGCCATCAACTGACACTACAGTTTCATTTGATTCCATCTCCTCTGAGCTTGCAAGTGGCATTTTCCATTTTATATTAAGTTTGGTATGTCTCCAATCTTTAACATATTCCACATTTTTCTTTTTCGCAAATCTCTATGGATTTTGTGTCCTCTATGCAAACTAAACAAAAACAAGACTCATTTATTCTCTCAAATGCAAACACATTTTGATAGCGTCTTTTTTTAACTGAATGCATTTTTTGTTTCCCATGTATTTTATTGACTTCATATGGGATTGATCTATTCACATCTCGGATTCCAACATACCAAAAAAACTTGCACAAGACAAGAACCTATTAACTTGAAATATATCAAGAAAATGATTGAAGATCATATAAATTTGATCACGTGAATAAAAACATCTTGTGTACATGTGTAACATGTATATATAGACACACCTGCACACATCCCTTGATGGATAATTTTCATGGCTTAGAGCTAGTTTTCACCATTCAACAACTTGATTAGTGGATTCAAATTGATTGGCATGATGGTTTATCTGATACCTTTGAAGTGCTCATTTTACACATGCCCCTACACCGTCGTGCTCTCATTTTCCATGAACAGTCTCAAAAAAATTCCAACAATGTGTAATGTTTGATTTCTTATGAAGATGACATAACTAATAGAATGATCGCAAAGATTTGAACTGACCTGCACATCTATTTGACCATATCCAATGTCGATCGAATTAGATCCCACATTCTTTCAATGAATCATAAAATTTGTCAAAATAATGTTGTACATAATGTTTGTCGTGTGCTCGATCATCACTTATATAAAAGTGATATTATTTAATAACATGTCGATTGTCATTGGTTCTTTCTATGTTATTAATACTATGTTGAGCATGTCTATATAGAACATGGACAAATACCGACTTGATCAGAATGATAATATTCACTCTGTATTTCTTTTTGTGTAGCGAATGTGTAATTCTCTACAAAATCAACTACAGACAAAATTGTCTCTAGTGGAAACACTTCACGGGATTGTTTGAATTGTAGGTCTTTCCATCGAGCTCTATGTGAATGCTTGGTGTATTTTTAAATTTATTCCTCAAAATTCTTCAAAAAATCTATCACACATATTTTATCTACTTTCAAATTAATCCTTTTGGAAATAACATTTGAAGAATGTGGAGCCATGTTGTTGATATATTCATATCTCTTCAAATTGATTTTTATATTAGAAAATGATTGATCATTCATATCAATAGGATACTTTGAGTGAAACAAACTTATATTTCCACAACAATCACATTTCTTTCCACCAACACATTTTTTTTGGTAAAATAATTCATCACCTTCTCTTTCACATAGAAGCATGGAATGTGGAAGGAGGTGAACTTGGCCATAAAGTTTTACCAAAATCAATAAAATTGTCATAATATAACTGAAATTCCACATGATAACGACAACAAGAAGTGTCACTAACAATGATGTGTCTAACAAACCATGGTTTTTGTTGCACAAATGTATTGATGGAAATTTAACTTCTTTGTGCTCTTCTTTGAAATTATTGAACAATTATATTTGTGTCATTGGAAATATATGTTTTGGATGTTCTTCATATTGTTTTCATGCTATTCTTTGTCACAACACATCCCTTGTATGTGGTGAAAAAAGAGATTTTGTCAACCAACAATTACAAGTCGATTATTTAACGTTTTTTGCAAGTCTATATTTGTAGGGTTGTCTAGAAATCACTGTCCAACAAGCAAGTTTATCATTTGCATCTATCTGCAATCAAAATTTTCTATGTTTGTACAATGTTTTTCTTGATGTTCCCATCGATTTTTCCATGTGTTGTGTCAAATGATCTGTTATATTTCTAGATGAACAATTGTTGTTTGTATCACTCTACATGCAACACTAACATCTTTTTTTTTATATTTTCCAAAAGATTTGAATACACTAGTTATATTGTCAAAGAAATTTTATTTCACCTTTGTATCTTTTGTCGACTTTTGAATACCCAATAATGATGTAGCTTCTTTTAACTTTCTTGACTTTATTAGACAGAGTAAAAGTTGATCTTGTACTGTTATTGATTCATCTTTGAAAAAAGTATTATACATATTCTTAGTTCGATATCTTATATTTAATGCTTAGCTTCTTTCTTCCCAAATTTGTCAGTATCAACATTTTCTAATATTCCATCATCAATGTTGATAGATTCTTCTACATATTTCAATTTAAAGTTTATATTGAAAAAAAAAACCCGAACATAAATTAACTAAACTATATACAAGTGTTCATCTTGTATTATCTAAATTTATGTACATACCTATAGGTGATTCGACTTTTGCTTCAATTTCGGTTTCAATGACTTCATCGACATTATGAGACAAATCTATTTATGTTTTTTTAAAAACATCAAATCCAAATTACAATCAATTATATTAAACAATAATTTAAATTTGAATTCTATACTTTTAATATAGACAATATGTGCATGCATACCTAGTTGGAATTCTTGTTGTTGAAAATCTGTATTTACATCATCATCATTTCTTTCTTCAATATTTGCGTGTTCTCGTTTATTTCTCCAATAATGCTCTTTCATTTGTTCGTTATGGTGAGTTTCATCTTGAGTGCGATCAAATTTTCTCTTGCGCAAACTTTTGTTTCCCATGAGTATAGTTATCTATAAAAGTTTTTAAAAAAATCAACATGTCAGAATAGTCTCAGAAAAACTTCATTGTCACAAAAATTATTAAAAAATAATATCAATAATTTTATGTTCAACAAAGACTTCACCTTGAAAAAATGTTCAACAAATCCTTCACTTTGAAAAAATATTCAACAAAGCCTTCACGTTCAAAAAATGTTCAACAAAGCCTTTACCTTGAAAAAATGTTCAACATTTAGCCTTCAATATATAAATTGTCATTCCAATAAAAACTTGAATTTCAAAAACATAAACTTTTTTTTGCATTCAAAACATCAACCACCTTGTTCAAAACAACGAAAAAGATGATTTAAAACTTTTCTTAGGTGCTCTACAAAACCATGAAACAAGCGAGTGAATATATATGTTATCATTCTAAATTTTTTCATGGTTGAGTTTTGAACTACCCTATGTATGAAAAAGAACTCTACGCCCTAGTTCAAGTTGTTAAGAAGTGGAAGCATTGTCTGACGGGAAAGGAAACCATTATCCAGATTGATCACTAGCTAATGTAGTATTTGTAGGGCCAAAGTAATATATGAAAAACAATACATTAGAGAAATTTTGAGGTAAAAAATGTGTTATCAAAATCAACTTTAAAAGAACCAATAGGATTCAAGATGATGATGTCAACCATAAGGGTAAATAGTTTTGGAGGGAAAGAAACAAATTATTATGTTTAATCATATTCTTGACTTGCCTCTTTGTAGGTTTATGTGAATTTTGAGTGTAGGTACTCATTTCATGCAAAATTTAGTCCTTCATCCAATGAGTTCCTACACTTGAAATTTGAGTAAACCTATGAGGAGATGTGTCGAAAATACAATTAAAAAAGTATTTTTCTTTCTTTCCCTTTGAAAATTCATAAATCTTAGTTTATTATTTTAACTATTGTTTTATTATTTTCCTTAGGGTTCCCATTTTAGACCTCAACATTTATGTATTGCACTACAAGTGGATGAAGTTTTGTAGCGGTTTTGTCTAGTCATCAAATATAAGAAGGGTAGCACTAATAAGTTGGTAGACATGCTTTCAAGGCCACCCACATCCAAGATTACAGCCTTGGGAACTCTTATGCACATGGATCATTTTACCCATGATGTACACAAGGAGGCATACACAAAATATGAGGAATCTAAAGAGATGTTTAAATGGCTACATGGAAAAATTCATGTAAAAGAAGGTGATGGTAAGGTTGAATATCATCTTCAAAATTAGATTCTCTACAATCTAGACAAGATCTATGTTTTTGAAGGTGAAATATTACAGTTTATCAGAGAGGTTCACACCTCCAAGGTTGCAGGACATTTTGGTGTTAATAAGATAGTTGCAAACTTAATAGATATGTGAATTGGCCCAGAATGTAAGAATATGTGGATTGGTTTATTATAGGATGCATACTTTGTTGCATTAACAATCCTAGTAATAGAAATCAAGGTTTATGCCATCCCTTACATGTACCCACTAGACCGTGAGATAACATATTCATGGATTTTATGGATGGTTTTCCAACAACTAGGAAGGGACATAACTGTCTATTGTGATAGTTGATAGGTTCAACAAGATGAACTTTCTTATGATTTGTAAAAAGACCATAAAAAGATAAGAAACAACAAACATGTTATTTGAAAAGGTGTGGGTTCAGCTTGGCATACCAAGGAGCATCATCTTATAAGGATACTAGATTTCTCAATGACTTTTGGAATACACTTTGGGAAAAAATGGAGACCAATTTGAAGAGATCTACAATTTTTCATACATAGATAGATCAAAAGACAAAAGTAATCAATATGCCATTGGTTCATATTTTGAGGGTTTACAATTATAAGCATTCAAAAATCTAGGATGAAAATTAACTTATATTCAATAATCTTATAGTAAAACGGTCTACATTTCTATTGATAAGTCCCATTTTGAGACTTGATTTGGGTATCTACCACCATCTCCCTTGGATGTTGTATATGGATAACAAGGAGGAGTGATGGAAAACATCATAGAAGATGCATTTAAAGATTTTTTTTTTTTAAAGATTAGGCATATCAATTTGAAGTAGGAGACATTGAAGAAGTCATAGAAAAAGTACAAGGCCCGATGTTATCAAAATATAATTGAGAAAACATTCCATATGGGAGACAATTTTTCATTGCATCTAAACAAAGAAATGCTACAAGGTCCTAGTAAGAATATCAAGGTTGTGCGGTACTAGTACTTTTGAAGTATTGGAGAAGGTGGGTGATAATGACTATAGACTCAGTCTACCCCCATATATGTGTGTTTACTTAATAGTGAATGTGGAAAATTTTAAATTCTATGAGCCTTCCATGTTGGATCAATCAACTGAGGAGTAGGTCCTACATACCATAGATTACTTAGCACAGAATCTCAGGCAAAGTTAGAAAAATATATAGTTTTGTAGAAGAAGTATGGACCTACTAGAAAAGGGTAGTATGAACTTTGGCAGATAGGGTTGAAAGGGAAACTTCTAGGCAAAGTAAATCAGTCCCTTATCTAATAGAGAAAAGGTATTTTATTCAAGCCATAATTGATCTTGTTGGTGAAGGTATTTTCCTCATGGAATCCCTTCTTGTAGGTATTTTGGTTTTCATACCTTGTCTTTATTAGATAAGGGATTGTCTTACCCTTATGATAAGATAAGAGATTGTGCTCAATATATTGTCTTGTTTTTCCTTTGGTCCCTTGGAAATGGTTTTAGGTATTTTATTCAAGGCACAATTAATATTTTTGGTGAAGTTCTTTCCATTGTGTAATCCCTTCTTGTAGGGACTTTGGTCTTCATAACTTATCTTGATTAGATAAGGAATCTTCTTCAAAAAAAAAACTTCTCCAAGTTTTCATTTTTTTATTTCTTTCTCTTATCCTCCCTTGGGTTTGTGATAAATTCTAAAATCTCAAGAGATTTGCATCCTATTATGGCTTGATGAACCATATTTTATTGAACTATTGATTTATTTCTCTAACCAATTTTTTATTTTAAAATCTTCATTTTTTTTCTCCTTCATCATTCTTTCTAATGGCTTATATTTAAAGGAATTGATATTAAATTTATTGTACACCTCTTACTGGGGGGAGCACTTTTCAAGTAGTATTCCATGGAGAGTTTTGTCTACATACATGTCCTACATCTAAAAGTTGTATTCTTGTAATTCAAAATTTATTTCTCTGACCAATTTTTTATTTAAAAAATGTTCCTTTTTTCCTCTCCTTCATCGGTCTTTCTAATGGCTTATATTTAAAGGAATTGATCTTAAAGTTATTCTACCCCTATTACTAGGGGAATCACTTTTCAAGTGGTCTTCCATGGGGAGTTTTGTCTCCATACAAGTCCTACATCTAAAAGTTGTATTCTTGTAATTCCAAATTTGGATCCAAGTTGAACTCTTTGATAATGATTTTTTTTTTAGGAAAGTCATTTCTTTGGTCTAATTCAAGACAAGCACATGTAAGTATACATGTATTCTCAAAAATTTTATTCGAGATGATAGTTTCCTAAGGTGTTGTTTATTTTCTCAATGACTACATTAATTTAGAGATAGAGGAATAAATTAAAGGGACATGGAAAAACAAGACCTAGGGTATGAAGGCTTGAACCTAGATTAAACTTAGGAATCCAATATTATTTTTTTTTGTTTTCTAGAGTGTTTGTTACTTGCAGGACTATCCTGTGGTCTAAAAAACTACGACCTAGGGGCATATAAGTCATCAAAATCACTTGGGGATTGCACCCAGTTTGGACCACACTAACCCTTAACATGGCTAGATTTTTTTGGGTGTCTCCTCTCCACTACTGCGAGTTTAGAACATTGGTCGTATTGCATAATGAAACCCTTGAAATCCAATCACACTAACGATATTTGACACAGAAAATTGAAGGAAATGGTGGTGAGATTTGATCCACTTATGTGTGCACGAGTCATGATATTATTTAATATAATATCTCTGGGTGCAACCACACATTTGACCATTACATCATGGTGCCCCCATGGCTTCAGGTTAGGCCCTCATGGGAATTGAACCTTACCCAATAATGAAAAACTCTCTTTCCACCATTGGATCCAACCCCTTTGGAAAAGAATCCAATAACTTACCAACAAGACAATTTACCAAAAAAACAAAAACCTTATTGCATAATACAATGCTTGTATTCAAGAAAGTAAAACACAACAACAAAATACCTCACGATTAAACACTAAATCTCAACTGTTTACAGTTCATAAATTAACCATGAAACATACAAATCAAAGCCAATTAAAGTGTACCTATGAACTTTACACTCATAAGCACCACCATAATTGAAACATGAAATTCTCCATAAAATAACTTCAACCTAACATTGAAACCGTTTAAAGGATTGTGAATTCATAGGTCCCTTCAATTTGCCATATTTTATTAACACTCTTGTGGAATTGATAACAACCTTTCAACGAGCATTTCAATTTAAGCAAAGAAAAAATAGAAGAGAATTTATGAACATTGTATTTTTCAAAGTAGTTGTTTTTTTATAAAAAAAAATTAATAGTTTCAAAATTGGAAAAAATGTAATTATAGAAAAGTAAAAAAACATAAAAAAACAAAATAACAAAAATTTAATAATTCAATTATTATTAAAGTGTTTTTTTATTTTATTTTTTAATATAAAATATATAGTTTTCAAATTTTCAAAGTTATAAAAAAGATAGATTAAAAAAATAAATAAAAATTCTAATTTAAAAAATCTACAAAGCAACAATTCATTTCTAATGGTAAATAAAAATCAAATAATTAAATAATTTTTTTACAAAGTAACGATTCATTTTGAATGGTAAATAACAATTAAAAAAAACGTTTAATGTAAATTTATTGCCGCAAGTAAAAAAAATCTTCATTAATTCAAAACTATATGTAATATTTCAACATCTTGCAATGTTAATATATCACTTCATTACTTGCAATATTAATATATCAACATCTTGCAATGTTAATATATCACTTCATTATTTGTAATGTTAATATATCACTTCAAAAATGATGCTTTTCATTTATCTTTTCCACTATTATTTTTCTTAGTTATTATTTCTTGTTTATAAATTTTAATGAAATATTTATAAATTTTAATGAAATTGTATTTAGATAAAATGTAATACCATTAAAGATCATAAACATAATAAGCATGGTTTCAAAAGTAAGATCATACAATCCCCATCTCACATGCTATGGAATCAATTACAATGTAGCTATATCACCCTTATAATTTCTTATATATATCACCCTTTCTACTTTCTTATTAGAACGGTTGTAAATTAGTTGGTTATTGTTTCAAAGCATTTTCATGGAATCAATTACAATGTAGCTATATCACCCTTATAATTTCTTATATATATCACCCTTTCTACTTTCTTATTAGAACGGTTGTAAATTAGTTGGTTATTGTTTCAAAGCATTTTGGTCATTAGACCGGAGAGGCCAATAACTTATCCTTGTTTTTAGGTTTTTTTAAGGATAATATTTATTTTGTTCATTAAAAAAACCTTGTTACTAATTTATATCTAGTTAATAAAAATAAATATAAGTTGATTTAACTAATTTCTCTATTTTATAAGCCAAACATCTTCATGGATCGATAAATAAAAGGAACTTATCATTTTATAAATGTAATTTTATTATTTTTAATAAGTAAAAATAACATCTAATCATAAAATAAATTAAATTGTAGAAATTTTAGTTTTTAATAAGTAAAAATATATCTAATCCTAAATTATGTAATTCCATAGTTTTTAGTAAATAAAGAGTACATCTAGTCATAAATTGAACAAGTTTTTAATAAGCAAAGAAAACATCTAATCATACATTTAAATGGTAAAACTTGTCCATATCTTAAGAATGGTAAACTTATAGAAAAAGTCATTCCAAAATGTAACATTATAACTTAGGTATTGAAAGCTATCATCATTCAACACTTCAGTTTGATTTGAAATAGGTGTTGAAAGTTAACATCATTCAACACTTTAATATATTGTTAATTTTTTTTTATTAATTTGCTGAGTCTTTTAATACAAAATACATCATATTATATTAATGATTATCTTCAACATAAAAATTGTCTCTACTAATAATATATGATAGCGCTAAATTACTTTATGCATCTTTGCTCCTAAACCTCATATAGAATTGACTAAATATTTGGTTGCCTTCGTTATGTGACGTAACCATAAAAAATCTTAATTTAATTAAAAAATCTCAATTTAAATTTGATTTAAAAAACAATTTATATAAGCGTGGAAAAATATATAAATATAATTTGATTTTTGTTTTAGACTTTTATTTTCTAACTAAACATAAAATAATTAAAAATACTTTCTAAGAACTAAACCTATCTCAAATTAATGTAACTAACAAACATTTTCATCTACTCTATTGCAATGTTAGTTGAGGTATTCAAAATTTATTCAAACATTTTAATATTTTATAGCTAAATTTATTTAATTAGAAATATCAAATTAGATTATATAAAATATGTATATCTTTATAAAAATTAGTAGTCAAATCACTACACAAAAGCTTGTAAATTGAAGATTTTAAAGTGCTTTAAGGCTTGTAATCTTTTCTTTCGAGATTGTATCACATCTCAATTATTTTTCTTTTCCCTCTTATTCTCATATTATGGTATAACAATGTATAATACACCATTATTTCTATTACTATAATACATTATATTATTATATTACATAATAATATTATATTATATTATATTATATTATATTATATTATATTATATTATATTCTCACATTACTATAATACACCATTATTTCTATTACTATAATACATTATATTATTATATTACATTTGGATAATGATTAATTGAAAATTTTATATCTTTTTCGTCCCTTTTTTCTAGTTATCTAACTCTAAATCGTTCGTCATCATTGAATATTATTAAATATAATAATCTTTGATCTTCTTAAATATTATTAAATATTAAATATTGTGAAATATTATTAAATTTTTGATATTATTAAATATTGTAATATTGTAATTTTAATGAGCACTATCTATCCAATTTTGAATTAACCTAAATCATCAAAAATTTGATAAAGTTTCAAATTGATGAAAAATCTAACTTTCTATTTTACCAAATTTCAAAAACGAAAAGAAAGTTTGATACAAGATTAAACAATCTCCAACATCACTCATTTTCTCCTTTTACTTTTCATAAACATGTTTTAACACTACCTCACATATTGATTCTCTATTATTTTTTCAACCATCCATACTTCATGGAGGCTTTGAACGCGGTTTTAGAAACAACGTAGTCTAAATGTTCTACCTTTTGGCAGTTTTTCAGTGATTTTTTCCGTTTGATTTTTCCCTAAATCCGGTGAGGAATGGTTGGATTTGCATATTTGAGTGGCTAAGTTTGTATAATCCAAGTGCCTTAGGGGTTTTTCATCATGCTGAATCCATTTATGCATTCAGAAATGCAATTTAAACAACGAAAAATAGTGATTTTGTCCAGATTTACATTGTCAAATTCCGACCAAAAAACCCAAAAGGTAGAAAGTTTAACTAATACCTTTAGAAACTAGAGTTTGGCTTTTAGAGAACAATATTTTTTTATAAATTCTTTTTCTAAACTTGAATTCATGTAACTGTTAACTCTCCACATCCCTCGAAAATTTCATATTTGGAATGCAATTAATTATATAGTCCACCTTAGGCCTTAGAAAGTTTGACTTTAGACTGCTGGTGAGACCTTCAAATCCCCAAATCCCTATGGGAGTTTTTTTGTTTCTTATTTTGTATAAATAACTTTTTGGTAGAATTTGGGGAAAGGCAATCATTGTTTCCTTTGTTGTACATCACCTTGGCCTATGAAATTTTCATTGTAGCATTGTGATGCCCAAAATCAAAATAGGTTTCGATGTTTTTTTTATTCATGCTTTAGTCCATGAGATATCCCCTTGGGAACCCAAGCGTTTCATGAAATTTTCCTTGCTTTTGTGCTTTTCCTTGGACCATAAGACTGGAATTAAAGATAACCCCTTTTAGGATCTACAATTATTGAAAACAATTTCTCGAATAGTGTCCTAGTTAGAGAGAACTTGACATCTGAATTTTACCTTGAAAATGACACTTAAACATTAAATAATACATGTTTGGGGTTTTCAAGATCATTGTGCCACAACATTGGCATAAGAATATGAATCTAGTATTTGTCAAAGGTATTGTGTAGTAGACTCAAAGGTTTTTCCAATGAGTAGTTTTAGACACTCTATATTGATATACATGTTTTAAAGGAATGGAGACTTGGTCCTTTTGATGATGTTTTTACATGATACATGAATGCATTATTGTACTTTTTACTGTAGATTATTATTCTGTCGGTTCGGTATTGTTTAACAATGCATAAGAACATCTGTTCACCACACCATGAGTTCAAATGCACCATTTTTCCAAAAGCAGGTCTCACGATCTCAAACTAAGTTTTGGGGGTGCACCATTTTAGGTAATAACAATGTATGAAAGAACTTGTGATTCAATTGCTTCTTCAAATATTTTAGTCCAATCCATCTCTTTTGACATAATTATACACCATTTTAGGTAATAACAATGTATGAAAGAACTTGTGATTCAATTGCTTCTTCAAATATTTTAGTCCAATCCATCTCTTTTGACACAATTATACATGTTCTTATGCATCTTAAATTCTTTTTTTATCGATCATAAATGTTTCTATCCTTTATAGGATTAAATCTTCTATGCATGCTTTTCTTAACCTCTTATCACTTGTGTAGGTCTTCTCTATGAAAAACCCACCATTGTATTGGGGTTAATTTCAATGTTACATTCAATGCCTCTACTATTATCTTTTTAGGTACTTGTGCTTCCATCTCATCAATGAAAATGTTAATGAATCAAATTCCATCAAATTTATGAAGATATCATAGTTATACTCTAATCTAGTGCACCAATTTCTCGATGTATGCACACTTCTAAGTGGACAACATATATTGCATTCTTGCATCTATTCATTGTGTATTCTAAATTTATGCCATAAGAACATACACTCCTCCAACTCAATTATCCATCCATTGTAGGCTTGATATAATCGTCCTTCTACATAGTGATCATATAAATGTTTTCCAAAATGTTGTTTTGTAGATAGTCCTCTACAGAGTTTGTATGGCATCACACTCCTTATGTTGGGTCCAGCGGTGCCACCACCCTTGAATGAAATTTTTCTCTATTTCAAATTCAACATTTCATTTTTTTCAAATGTCCAATCTATTCACAATAACACATGATAGGGATCCTTCTCATCCATCATCTTAATTACTTCAAAGTATACTATCATTTTTACCCATCCATGTCAACTTCTACATCCTCCACTCTTCCAATAGGGTAAGTGTGATATTAGTTCTCTACCTCAGTTGTATTAGTGAAAATACCAATTTAGTTCTTCCCATAAATTCCCATGATTTCTTGGGAAGGATATTCATTATGGATCCTAGATCTAACATGATGTCGTTCAATTTGTACCCTCCCAAGATCATATTCATTTTAAATTCTCTTCTTGTGCTATTGTTTTTTTCTTAAAGCATCTTACATTTCTCTTTGGGAGTGGTACATTAATCCAAGAATATTCTTCCAACATTACTATCCACTTTCTAAAAATATTTGTCATACTTTTACATAAATTTTGGTCTCCATTCAATTAGACATGACATTTAAGGAAGTCACTTACTTGTTGTTTGAGACCAGTGCCTCTCTTTTCTGGCTAGTGAAAATTGTTGGTATCCAAAACAATTGGTTCATCATATGTCAGTGAATCTTCTAAGGTTTCTATTTCCTCACGTAGAAACAAATTCTTTCTAATTGGGTCAAGCTTCAACAAACTTGGGTCTTATTTCTAGATCTTATCAGTCACAATTGCTTATATTCATAGCCACCATGTTCATTATCCTATTATTTTCTTCTCATTTCTTAAGCGATTATGGAAAATCCTTAGTCTTTTGTTATGTGATACAACAATGAAGACCTAGGTTTCAAATAATTCTTTGCAGTGTGGCCAACTTCTCCACAATTGTAGAAGGTAGGAGGTCCAAAATATCCACCTTGGACTCCACATCCATTAAATCCTCCTTGACCTCCCCTTATTGTACCTCTTCCTCTCAATGTGTTTCTCTTCACTCCTCCTTGCACCAAAAAGGAATCCAAGATTTGGCCTTTCATTATTTGCAGTCATCTATGATTATTTCCATCACATCCTATTAATTTATAGAACTTCCAGAATGGGGTGTTACTTGATACTTGATACTTCTATAGTTGGGGATAATGAATTATTCTATGTCCCCACTATTTGTATATCTCACACCATTCTAGTTTTTCACCCATATGGAAGGTATTAGGTGAGCCTATCAATGTATAATTTTTCATTAATGGACAATGATTTCTATTATTCCCTTTTATCCTACCAAATGTTTTCTTTAGCTACCTTTTCTTTCAATAACTCTTTTAATTTATTTAATAATGTGGTCTACTAGTTTTATACCCATGTCAATCTAGATGACGGTTCCACAAATCCTCCAGTTGCTTCTAGTCACATTAAAATCTCGAGAGCCTTTACTTGGGTATTAATCTTTTGTTGTGTAAGTGGAATCTTGACGTGAGGGAGAAATCCTTGAAAGAACCAGTATTTATGATCCCAAATATAGAAAGATAATATCCCAAAAAAGTCCTTTAACATCCAATCATACTCCTATAATGATTCTCCCACATTATGTTTAATCTCTTTCAATTATGTTGTCCTCAATTGTTTGTTTTTTTGTTAAGTAAAAATCTATATTAATATTTACTGTCTATACAGTCAAGTATTTGGAAATTTATCAGACCTAGGAGACCATGACATTCTCTCAAGTTCAAAAAGAAAAAAATCATGCCCCAGTGGGGAAACCAGGGATAAAATAATTTTCTTTGTCTTATCAATGAACTGTAACATAGAGATAAAAAGTATAAGATGGCCATATCCATATCTGTAAACTAGATAAAACATATACAAACTATTGAATCAATAGAGAGAAAACATTCTAAGAAGCATTAGGAACCCGAGGTTCCATTTTTTTATGGTTGTTGACCGTAGAAAAGGAAGCTCCAAGACCTGTACCAACATAAGGAACACCATAGCTTGGACCAACAGACAAATCACGAAGACCAAGATGGATACTAGCAACATGTGGTTGGAAAATGCCCCTATGTTTACGCTCCAGCCAGGTTAGAAATTTTAAAGGATACTCATTCTAAACCTCCAACATTTCCATTCTACCCTTAAGCTGATGAAAGTCCTCATCTTTGGAAAGAATTTTGAGTGAAACCATTGTTTTGACATGCCAATAAAGTTCAAGGGTATGAAAAAACTTGGATTTTCTAGTCTTGAAAAATATCAATTTCGTGGTGAGGCATCAAGATCAATGCCAGTGTAGAGCTAGGGAAAAAATGACCGCGAGCTGCGCCTCCGACCTAGCTGCTCCGCGGCCCCGTGCTGCCTCCTGCGGCCTCCCTGCCTGGAAGCTCCTGCTGTTGGGCCTCCCGGTCTCCTTCCAGGGCCTTCCTGGGCCCCCCTCCTCCGTTTTTAGCTGAGCTTTCGGGCCGACTGGGTCTGTCCAGAGACCAGACATGCCGCCCTCTAGGGATTCTCTGGTCCCTCCCCCGCCCCCTCCTGAAGTTATTGCTTTCAAAGCAATGGTGGATTCGATCTCCAAGCGACAACCCTCAGTCAATCAGCAGAAGTTCGTTAAGAGGATGGATTCCATTCCTTCGGTAGCTCTTCCTGAAGAAGAAACCTGTAAAGCAGCTCTTAATCTTGCTGAGAAAGGGCTCATAGGCCAGTTCACGGGCCTCTGGCCCTCGCCTAAGTTAGTAGAGGAGTGGACTCAGAGAAATTGGAAGCCGTTAATTAAAGAAGGAATCAAGAGCTATTTCGTAGGCAAAGGGTTCTTCATCTTCGTTTTTGAAAGTGCAGAGGATAGAAGCCTAATCTTTAGAAACGGACCTTACTTCA
>ML793145.1:478868-496741 GCA_009831015.1 Picea engelmannii
ACACAGTGCTGGAACAGTTGTTGAATCACAGTTTGTTACATATGTTGAAATTCAGTTTTGTCATATATGCAGAAACACAGTTCTGTCAAATATGCTGAAACACAGCGTTGGAATAGACTCTGAATCTCAGTGTTGGAAATATGTTGAATCAGCGATGGTTCTTATGCTGAAACAGTGATGCAACATACTTTGTATCTGAAATTGTGGCTCTGCCACCCCTCTAATAAAAATTATAACCGTTTTCGTTAAAAAAAAAAATATCAATTTCGTAATCATCCCCCCTCACTTGGAAATCAACCTTTACATCCTCCTTGAATTCATGGACTAGGAAAAATTCATCTTTCAAGGACAACATGGACACTTTGTCATCCTCGGGCATGATGTTTTCATAGTTCTCTGCAACTTCCAGTGCTTCCTTGTCTACTCGAGATGGCCCATCCCGAGAAGGAATAACATTAGAAAAGAGGGGTTTACGACCATGAGGTGCCATTAGAGGGAAGGAAAGAACAATGGGAATGACAGTACAACGGATAGAGGGCATACAAACTAGAATAAATGAATTTGGTAGAGCCAAATAACAAATGAGAGAGTTGCAAATGAAATCAACATGATCCTATAAATTTCCAATGAGCTTACCAATTATTATACCATTCTCATGACAAACCATGATGATCAATCTCATGGGAAGAAACTCCAAAATTCCCAGTAGGTTGGTCATGTTTTTCCTTGGCATTAAGTCCCGCGGCAAATCATTCATCAACATGATCACCATGCGAGCGCAGAACATGCGTAGAGACAAATCATTCCTTCTCTTCTGCATGCAAACAATCTGAAACTCCTTTTCCATCCCTAAAGAATTCATTCTCGTAATGACATTGGTTTCTATCAGTTATGTAAGATGCAAAGGCCGATTGAGGTGAGAGCTCTAGAGTAATAGAGGAAATGACATTCGAGCTACCAAGATGTGATGGGTAGGTTCTCAATGTCCTTGGGTCATGTGCCACATGATCAACGACCGTCATTTGTTCATGCATGCAAGTGGACACCTCATCTGGGGAGTGGATATCATATTGCGCAAGAGATAAGAAATTTTTCTTGAGTGAAGAGTGAGGGAGCACTTCCCATGCATAATATAGAGCTATTAAAGGATTATCATAGCTTGCATTTGAAATAAATTATGTCACTTTATTGGTTGACCGTTTAAAATGAGAGGGAACAAGACTAGGGAGACTTGGGAGGAGAGAGGCTAGAGTGTTGATCAGGGATTCGAGACGTCAGTGGGATGAGAGTTTGGAGGGAGGGGAACCCCATTGAATCTTGGTGAGAATATTGATGATGATCTGGGAATCACCTTCATTCACAAATTAGGAGTGGGGAAGTCTGATGGAAATTTGGAGACCTCAAATGAGGGCCTACAACTTTGAAACATTATTAGAGTTTATCCTAATATGACCATCATATATATGGCTTATGTTACCCTTACTGTCTTTGAAGATTCCCCCAAAACTAGTGGGACCTAGGTTGCCTTTCAAGGACCCATCAAAATTCTTTTTGACAAATCCCAAGGGAGGGGGGGGTCTAGTAAGTAGGAATGGATGGATGTGATTGAGAGAGTTGGGAGACATGAGAGGGTGAAGGGGAAAGAGAAATCCAAGCAGAGAGAATATATTGTTCCAAGGAGTGGCATTGTAGGTATTTAGTGGTCCAATTTTATTTTAAGATATTCTCTTCCATGTTCCTATTGGTCTTGTTTCACGCTATGTTTTGAGGATTGGATGTATTATTAAAGATTCATCCATTTCATTCTTTTCAGATCTCCCATACCAGAAAACCAAGGAAAAGTTGCCATAATCAATTGAGGACTGAACTTTTGAAGTAAGAGTCCCTCTAAGATGCAATGGTGACTTTGATGGAGTCCCTAACTTAGTCTGATTGACGAAAAAGTTATGATTCCCCTATCCTAAAGATCATTGTTGTAGGCACAATCATTGAGGTGGCAACCCATGATTTCATTGCTCCGATGGCATAACATGCAGATGCCTGGTCCCTGAAATCAGTTTTTGCATAGATGATCACAAGTGAGGATTTTCATGTGAGCCACCTACCACATAAATGTTGCCACTTTCGGCCAGAGGTTGGATTTCCATATTGTTTCCCATATATCCTCTACTAGAAGGTTCGAGTGATGAGCGGCCAAGTGATAAGCTTATTTTAAGGAGAAGCTTCTAGCTGAGTGATAACTCCATTTGAGAATGTCAAGTTGAGATGAGATTTTGATATTTCTTAGTTGCAACAACTAATTTAAGGTAGATAGATGGGATCAACTCTAAAGGGGAAGGTGATCTAGTTCAAGTTTCCATATGTTCCAATCTGAATTTATTGGTATAGTTGATTAGTAATCATTGACAAGATATCCTTGGTGAATCTGAAGGGGATGATTCAGCGGGGGGAGTCTTCAATCTAATTGGATGGTTGGTAGTTTCTTCCAAGAATCTTCCCAAAAGAGAGTTGACCATCTATTTATTATCTCCCAAAAGTTGTGTTGTTGTATGAGCCATTTGTTGTTCCATGTCGAGTTCCAGATAAGATATACTGAAGTATGATTCATCATTTAGATAAGATCATTTGAGCTGAGTTGATATGCATATTTTTGTTTCCATAGTTTTCTCCAGAGTTTGCATTTCTATTGAAGCCATTTCCACCAAATGTTTTCCCCAAGCATGTTGGAAAGAATTTCAGGATCATGTAGTCCTAACCCTCCCTGAAGTTTGGGTAAGAATAAAGTATTCCAGGCCACAAGGGCCCATTTATTTTAATATTGAGCTCCTTTCCACAAGAAATTTCTTTGTAGTCCTCTTATAGCTCGCAAGATTGTTTTTGGGGATGCCAGTGCCAAGAAGAGATAGAAGGGTATAGCTTGAAAAATATATTTGAGAAGGATTAGGCATGTTGCAAAGTTGAGAGGGAGGAAGGTGCAACTGGATAAATTCTTGCTGAGATGGGAGATATTATCCTCCCAAGTGTTGTTGTGAATCCCCAAAATCAATAGGGGAACTCCTAGATATTTGGCTGGAAGGGATATCCTAGGAAATCCTAGGATGTAGGAGACATGGAATTGCACAGACAAAGGGGTATTGAGAAGAATATTTGAGACTTTAAATGATTAATAGAAGTTCCAGAGGCTTCCATGAATGTGTCAAGCATCGATCTGAAAGCTTGGGCCTCCTTTGCAGAAGGGATTCCCATAATAAGGGTGTCGTATATGAATTAGTTATGGGTTAGAGGATCATCCGAGTTATGCAGTGATAGACCTTGGATTTCATTATTTTCAGTGGTTTCTTTGAGGCTACGACCTAATCCTTCAACCATGATAATGAAGATGAAAGGGTAGAGGGGGTCTCCTTGATGAATACCATGGCTTGGATGGAAGGGTAGGGAAGGGAAGCCATTGATCAGGAGATAAAACAACGTAAATGAGATGAGACTAAGTATCCAATGAATCCAGTCATGGTGGAATCCAAAAGCTTTTAGAATTTGTTTTATATATTTCCATCTAAGTTTATCAAAATCCTTGGACATATCCAATTTGATAAGCATGTATGGAGTTTTCATGGTTTTTAAAGAATGGGATACTTTATGGGAAAGAATGATGTTGTCCAAAAAATTTCATCTTTCAACGTATCTAGACTGCTCATGAGCTATCAGACTTGGAAGGAGAGGTTTAAGATGCAAATCAATGACTTTAGAAATGATTTTATAAAAAACATTGCACAGGGCGATGGGGCATAATTTATTAGGATCGGTTGATTTTTCCTCTTTATGAATCAAAGAAAGGAAAGTTTCATTCAAAGAAGGGGGACCCCCAACATCCTTTGCAATTCTTGAGCAAGAGCTCAAATGTCCAATTTTATAATTGACCAACAATTATGCAAAAATTCTGATGTAAATCCATCTAGATCAGGAGCCTTCCCAATAGCTAGACTAAATTTTGTTGTCTCGACTTCCTCGAGGGAGATCGGTCTCATTAGAGTAGAATTAGTTTCATCTGAAACCAAATGGGGGGTGTGCCAAGCAATAGCTTGAATATCTTATGAGTGTTATGAATGAGGTTAAGCTAGAAGATCCTGGAAAAAGGTGGTTATTTTTTGCTCAATATCATAATGAGAAGTTAGATTGTTACCTTGCTCAAAAATGAGATGAGTGATAAGATTGGAGTGGCGCCTTTGGATAATAGAGGGGTGGAAGAATTATGTAATTCATTCTCCTTCTTTGAGCCATTGCACCCTCGAGTTTTTCCTCCATATGATTTCCTCTTGGTTATGTCTTTCTAAAATTTGATTAGATAAAGTTTGTTCTTGCAAGGCCAAATATGGAGATTTTCCATGAGAGATAATTTGTTGTTGAATCAATTCCATTTGTGCTTCTAAAAGACGTTGAACTTGGAATATATTTACAAAAATTGTCTTGTTCAAGATCTTGATGCATTGTTTAAGAAACTTGAGATGTTGCTGAAAGTGGTACATGAAGGAGCCTTTTATTGACCGAGATTCTTCCCATCAACCCTGAACATTCTTTAGAAAATATGGATGAGAGAGCCAAAAAATTAAAAATTGAAAGGGATTCTTGTGAGGCTTGGTGAGGGTGTCAAGAGGAAGGAATATTGGCCAGTGGTCGGATACTTTTGCAGGTAAGATAGTGGTTTCCATGTGCCAACCTGAGATCATAAGGGGATGAGATACAAGAAACCTATCCAATCTGTTGGCCACCTTATGGGAGCCTCCTCGGTAGTTGTTCCATGTGAAGGTGTCATTGTTGGTCTCTAGATCAATCAAATTTTGGTCCAGCATGAAATCCTTAAAGGCCAAATGTTTTGCATCTAGGTGTCTCATGCCTCCTTTTTTTTCTTCTAAGGAGGTAATAAGGTTGAAGTCACCTACCACTATCCAGAAATGAGGGGAGGTTAGATCAACAATTTATTGAATTTGTTTTAGAAAATTGATCTTTTCTCCATATTTATGTTGCCTATAAACATTGGTGATGAATCTCGAGGTTCCCACATCCAAAGGTTGGAATTTTGTGGTGATATTGTGTTGGGTACATAAGAAATTCTAGACAAGAAGCTTGTTTGGATTCCACAGGATTGTCAGGCCTCCTATTGTTCCTCTCAAATCAATGGCCATATAACATCCATTTTTCAATATTTTTGGGAGAATATTTCCCAACACTTCTCCTAAACATTTTGTTTCTTAGAGGATCATTATGTCAAGAGATTCATATCGAAGCTTGTTTCGTAAGATCCTATGCTTTCTCTTAATGTTTAGTCCTCTTCTATTCTATGATATTATTAATAAGGGAAACCTTGGGAGGGTTGAAATGAATCCATGATGAGACCATTTTGTTCGGAGTTAAGCAGAATATCCCATATTTCCTGCAGAAGTTGATGGTTGGATTTGCGACATCTTCTTTTTTCCTCCTTGGGATATTTTTTTTGGCTTGAGTTTGTTGGGGAGAATGCCAATATTTTGGTTAGGGGTTTGGGGATCTCTTTCATCTTCGATGTAGGTCTTTATTGAACACTTGAATATGCTCTAGAGGAATCGATTTCATATCTTGTCTTTTAAAAACATCTAGAATGTTTTGAAGATCTATACCTTCTAGCTCCATTTCTTATGTTTCAAATTTTAGATTGTCATCCGAGGATAAAAACATATGGGCATCCTCCAAAGTGGACATTCGAAAAGGGGGGTATATATTTTTGTTTTTTTATATTCATCCAAATGGGGAGGTGATTCATCTTATTTTCAATTTTTCATATTGTTGGTGGAAGGAGTTTCATTATTGATCTCGGAAGCATTTGGGGGTAGAGAATTGAGGACTTCAAAGCTATTCTTTTGACTAGGAGTTTCTAAGGGTCATGGGGGTCCAATGGGTATCAAGTTTTGGTTTTATCTTTGGTGAGGAGGTATTTTGGTGTATCCTTTTGTGTCCTTCTCCAGTTCTGGTTTGGAGGGCTTGGGAGGGTTTAACAATGGATAATCATGGTAAAGATGGCCATGCTCGTGACAATGTATACATTGAAAAGGGATGAATTCTTAATCAAGGGTTTGGAGCCAAGTAACATATTGGAAATTCGTGCATATTGATTCCATGATTGGATTGGATACATTCATGTAGATGCATATGTGGGCTTAGGCAGTATAATGACCCTGCTTAGTGGCTTCAAAGGATTTGACAAAGGTTCCTACAGTGTTCCTCGTGCCTTCTTGAATCTCTTCTTCCCAATATTCATGAGGCAAGGAGTATAGGCGGACCCAAACATGGGAAAAGGAGAAATCCTCTTTGTCTATATTGAAAGTATCCTTTCAATATCTAAGGTGTATCCCGATGGACTAGTAGAAGTAAGGGTTGGTTTCAAAGATTTGGTCATGTTCTTTGGGGTTTTCAAAGATGACCGTGAAGAAACCTTTGGACCCTAGCTTTAGATCAATGTGACATGTAGGTTTCCATCTAGAAGTAATACAAATAGCTAAATCCTTCTCAGGTGGCCAGAGACCCAAGAACTTACCTATGAGTGCAGTGTCCTTCATGTGTTGTATGTATCCGCTTAGCTTCTTGGATCAGATCTCGTACTGAGGCGTCACTACAGCCTTTGGAATACACTTCAATGGTATCCACTTGACGCCTCCATCAAAGAGGAGTTGTGTATATGTGTGGATTTATGCATCATTCGTGTGTTCATCCCTTGAGGGATGCATGCTATTGGAGGTTCCTACGGTTGCAGAACATGAAGATGTCAGGTTGGGTCTAAAAGGACTGAAGTCAATGTTGTTGAGTTGCAATAAAAGTGGTGGAGGGGGGTCAAATCCCCTTGCGACACCATTGATAAATGTTCAGAACTGAAATTGTAACAAGGATAGATGAAACCCTAGCAAAGCTTTTCCTTCAACATATGGCTCATAACATTTTTAAAAAATGCATTATGTTGTGCTCAATTGTTTTGATTTCAACTTATGAAACTCATTTATTGGATCAACTTTTATTTTACCTAATGTCTTACTTTTTCCAACAACCCCACTTCCTTTATATTTCACATACCATTGAAGTGATTTGTCTCTAAAAGTGGTTTCCAACTACATGATATTTTTCACTTCATCTACTATCTTTTTCATTGACTAAATATCTTCACATGTGAATCAATTTTGTTCCACACCATATGTCCATGTCCCATTGAATAATGGGATTCTTAAACTTGTAATACCATTCATTGTGTTCTTTATTTCACTAAGATTCAAACTTATTGCTACCATTAAATTCCTATTATTTATTTATGTTCTTATTTCTAGTTCTAATTGTCCTATGATTTTCTAATTTACTAAATTCATTTCTTCTTCAAATTCAGAACATGTAGGGGTGGAACTGAAGGTGGTGGTATTAATATTCACTTTATAATGTTTCATTGTTGGATCCAACATATTATTCCAACCTTAAGGAAACAACATTTTTTCTCCAAACATGTCTCTTAATCAACATGAATGTTCCCCTCCTTCACTTTCCATGTAGGTAACAAATCCTAGAAACACGGGTCAACAATATGCATATCTATACACTTTTCCTCTCTTTGATGTAGATTTTTCCTTTGGCATGTCAATATTGTCTTAAAAGAAAGCACTTAAACCCATTCTTTGAGCCTTGTTATGTTGTATAGACTTGTTATCCCCATTTTGTGGGATAACTAAGGAGATGATCTCTCAAGGCCCTCAGGTTGCAGATATGGAATGCCAAGAGACCACATCACTAGAAGTGTCCACTTTCACATATGAAATCCCTCCCTGTCACCACATTTTGATCCATTTTCAGTGAATCCACCACACCAGCTAGATTTTGGAAGGAAGTTGGGTCTTTCTCCAAGTGGTACAAGTCAAATATTGTGGCAGGTAATCACCCTAATATTTGAGACATTTAAACATGTTGTATTTAAGCTAATTTTGGTTTTAGAACACATGCTTGGACATTATGCCTTTGAACCTGTTTCACCTGGGTGAGTATCATAGATTTCCTATTTAGTGGCCAACCTTTGGGGAAAGGTTTGTGACTGAGGGTCCCTTGAGGGGTTGTCGTATCTTTCTTGACCATACTTACCACTTTTCACTCATTAAATTCCCATCATATTTCCCTCTTCTAGGCCCTTTGACTTTAGTGACCCAAGAAGGGCATGTGCCTCATTTTATGGGAAGAAGGAATTGAAAGCCGAGAGCGATTGTTGCTGGATAAAAAGATAAAATCCTAAATATATACCTTCCATATGCTTCGCAGAGGGATCCCCGAGAAAGCAATGAAACACTTCTCTATAAGAAATGGGGGACCTACAAAAATAAATGATAGTGAATACTTAAGGGGTTAGTTGGAGGATGGGAGGTCTCATCACAAGCCGACCTATCATTATCATGGGTATTTAGTGGTATGAAATTACCATCATCTTGCCACCAAGCCAGGGTAGTGGTTCTAAGTTACACAACTGAGAGAAAATGGGTCTCATCACGAGCCATCCTTCTCATTTCTGCAAGGTATTTGTGATTGACATTATCGTTATCTAGACACCAAGCTAGGACAATGGCCTTCAACTTGTTCCTTAAAACATGAATGAAAAATAAGAAGAAATAATTCCAAGAAGATGGGATTCGAAAAAGTGCATCACAAACGAAGCTGCCACACACCCTCTACAAAGGCACACATAAATGAAATAATACAAGCCCTTATATGTCATGAAACTCATTGACCTATGAAGTCTAAATCCCTTTCCACCTCATCATCCATTACATAAACTTGAAAGTCCATCCTTGGGAGAATCCCCTACTTGAAGATTTTGGTCTACCCAATAGGACTTTTATGACACTCCTACCATACTTAAACTTGGTCAATTGTATAGGGTCTTTGAGCATTTGTTTAATTTGATGAGGTGGTTTTGATGTGCATGCTTAGGTGCCTCGTTTATTAGATGTGGTTTACACTTGTCATGACATATTTGACTTGAGATATTTGGAAGACGTACCTTGTTGTTTTGCAGGACCTTGTTGGTGGATAGTTTTGGAGGAACAATCCTAGCTTGGGCTTCCATGGGGCTTGAAGCCTACAGGTTGGATGCCAAAGGCCCCACATGTCAGATTGCGATGAATTTCCTTTGGATTCCTAGAAGACATCATGGATGACCTTACCTATCCCTTGGTACCTAAACAACTTGCCTAGGAGAGGGAAAATGTCACTTTTGGAGGGTTGATGTCATGCTTGAGGGGGTTTGGTGGTGATGGAGGTGTTTTTCATTGACACGTGGCACATTTTAAAGGAAGGAATGATTTGAACAATGGAGAAGAGGTTTGGAGGGATGAAAAGTGGCCTTTGGAAGCCTTTCCATGCTTCTCCAATTCCAACGACTTGCTCCAAGTGCCAAAACGTCTCCCTAAAGGGGTGACATCATCTTCTTTTAGGGTTTCTAATGTGCAAAAGTGAAAATTAAATATTATTATTTGGTTTAAGGCGTAAGATGAGGGTTGTTGACCCCTTATATTATGTTTTACGCTTGCTAAGTGAACAAACTATGTTTTAAGACTTTTGTATAAATAGAGATCATGCGAATATCATTTCATAACCTAGCTCTCCCTTGTGGAGAAGGATACTTGGCTGAAATTTTCACTACTCTTGGAGCATTTCATCTCTCTCTTGAAATTTTTATGGTTTTCTCTTGCTGTTGATGGATAAAAGTGGTGCACTACACTTGGAGGATTTTTCTCATGCTTGATGATGGAATTTTCTTGGTCACTTAGGGTTTGGTCTTACATTTATTTGGAATTGGTAAGGAAAATTTTCACTTGTTGTATAAAATTCTAGCTTCTTCCATAATTGTTAGTGGATGAACACTTAGAGGAGTATAAAGGCATACACCCTCCCCAAAATTTCATTTATTTTCTTGTGAAAGGTCATTAATTGCAAGGTTGCTTGGAGAACTACAAGGACATATACCCTCAAAGTTCACCTTTGTTTGTTTCACAAACCCTACGGAATAAAATGGCTTACACCCCTAGGTTCTTTGTGGATCAAGCTCTGACATCCAAGTTCATATTGTTGCATAGGTTTTTGCTAAGATAAGTAAAAGGGATTACACCCTCTTAGCATTTCCTAGTGGACCTAGATTGCCTTGGGGAGTAAGAGGATTTACACCCCTAAGGACTTAGTCTATTCTTGACATTATTTGACCCCACAACCCAATAGTAAGGGACTAATCATTTTTTAAAATTTGCATTGGAGAAATAAAATTGTTGCATTGGGATACGTGAAAACACAAAGGAATCAATTTGTTCAAATTTCTTTCTTTCCTTGATGTTCTAGGCTTTCTATTGACCCTAGGGCATCTCAATTGGCTAAGTGTTTCTCATTGTTGTTATAAATTTACGCTACATCCATTAGGGATGCAACCAAATCTCTTTTTCAAGCTCAATTTCTAACTCTTTTACCACTGGAATTAGTTGGAAAGTTGCTATTATAAATCTAATTAATGTTAGCTATTGTTCGACAATATTTTGGCTAATTTCTTGGGGTAAAATTTGTTGTTGTAGCAAAACACTACTACAATGATCCAGGTGGATCTCGGTGGCCATCCACATTTTCCACTAAATCAACATTTCAAGCCTATGGTTTTGATAAACCATGATATTCACGCTTTTGATGGGGAATGGAATGTAATGTCATCTTCATTTTTTAATTACAAACATCATGTAATGATTTCCTAGTGGCTTTATGTACATTCCTACAACATAGTGTTAATTCAACAGATTATGTTAGAACTCTGTAGTTAAGTGCACTCAGGCTAGAAGCCTAAGTAGTACTGGACTAGGTGACTGCCTAGGAAGTCCTAGTGTTTTACATGCCTATGACATTTTATAAACTTAGTCCAATTTATCCCACATGCATCATGAGAATTGTTCTCCTCTCATTCTCTCATATATAATTGAGGTGAAGGAGGCCCTTTAAGCATGCAATGGAGTGTGATGTAAAGATTGTTGCGAATGAAGCATAGCCAACATCTCTTTCTTTTCATAGATCAACTACCCCATTCGGCTAGTTTGTGTTCTACAATTTTTTCCTCTTTTATTCATTAACAGAAATTGGGTTTGACTGTATTTATGTGTTCTCTTCTATATTTTTGTTTTTGTCTTGTTTCGTTCTCATCATAATCCAGATCAGTGGTATCAGAGCAGTCTGTTCCGTCATGTAAGGGTATAGAGAGTTGGGTCTGGAGCTAGTTTCGCTTGAGGAAAACCATTCTCGCCAACCCAAGCAACCTACCATGGCAAAAGAAACGAGAGATGACAAAGCAGGAGATCCTTTCAAGACATTGCTCGAGGAAGCTCTCGTGCGACAAAGGAACAAGATGATGGACAACTTTGCTCAGATCCTTTGAAGACTATCGATGGTGCCTGCCGAGGCATCTTCGACAAGCAACCATTTCATAGGTGCAACACCATTCAAGGTACATGTCGGTTTATGTATCTATAGATCGGCGCTAGTTTGGGTGCATACATAAAGCAATGGGAAGAAATACAATGAGCAACACGCAGAGTAAAAAAAATCACAAAACATCGGAAACTCATGCGCAGTAAAGGAAGTCTAATATCATTTTTAAGTTTCCACTGTTTATTAAAAATGATAAAAAAAACCTAAATGCAGCAAAAAACCAAAGGGCAATAAAAAACCTAAATTTAGTAAAACAACTAAATTTAAACTAAAGTGTCATTGTTATGTTAATCACCTTAAACACATGTTTCTTTCATTTGTTGTGACTAAGAAGAATATTTAAAGCATATGAAATCATCTCCCTTAAAAACCCATGTGTAATTAAAATCCCATTAATTCTATCATTTCCAATAGTCCAATAAATATAAGACTAATTATATTTTGTTTTACTCAATAATCAAAGTTATAACACTCATTATTTCTATATTTTTAGTTAAAGAGGTTAATTTAATTGGTTGTTACCAATATTATTATGTATTTAATCAATTATGTACTAATAAATGCAAATATCAATCTCTCTATGGAGATGTTTACTAAAAATATTATTAAAAACATGGAAAAGGGTCTCTTAATTTTTTTTCTCAAAAGTTTTCCTTCCAAAAAAATCCCCACTATACTTTTTTGTATTATATAAAAAAAATAAAAATGAAAAATCAAATGCAACTTAACATCCACCTTATTTTTTTTTTTTTTATTTATAAATAAAAAACCAACTGGTCATAATTGTTAGTTCAGAACAATTTTTGTAATGGAAAAAAGTTGTAATGAATTGAAGTTTAGTGGAGAGTTCTTGATCAATTTTTATTTAAATTGGATAAAAAAATGTTGGAATTCTAGATTTGAATGATTGAATTTATATAATTTGAATATTTAAAAGTTTTTCAGAGTGTTGAATCCATTTATACATTTTAAAAAGCAATTTAAACAATAAAAAATATTTAAACAACACCAATTAAAATGTAAAATGATATGTTGAAAGATTTGGTGTGGTTATGATCCGAATGGACTCTCGGTGGGATCATGGGAAAGAAAATAGGTAGGATTTTCCCCATTTTTAATAATACATCACGAAGATTCGAGGGCTCCAAAAAGTTACATGTCAAAATTGTTAGGTTTGAAAAACTTTTGTAAGAGAAGAAACGTTTCCATAATTAAAAAAAAACAATCATTTTAAAGTTTTAAATAAATATTTTTATATATAAAGAAAACAATTTTTTTAAAGTTAAAAAAACACAATTTTTTTTAAAGTTTTAATGTTTTAAGTAAATATTTCCTTGTTTCCTTTATATATAAAAAAAATAATACAATCATTTTAAAGTTTTAAATAAATATTTCTCATACATAAAAAAAATACAATTATTTTAAAGTTTTAAATAAATATTTTCCTAAAAACACCTTTTTTTAAATTTTTGCTCGGGTTCAAATATTTTAAAGTTTTAAATAAATATTTCCATATATATATATATATATATATATATAAACACAATTTTTTTAAAGTTTAAAATAAAATAAAATAAACCATCTTTTTAATGTTTAAAAAGAAAAACACCATCTTTTTAAAGTTTTGCTGCTCAAATATTCAATAACCAAAACAATAACCAAAAGGCCCACGTGAGGGTTATAGTACTGGACGTTGCACTAACATCATTTTCGTGAAAATTTTATAAAGAAAAAGAAATGCAATACCAAATGGTGCACATTGCTTCCTATGTTTTCATGAATTATATCAACTATATGAAAGAATGAAGAGATGAGTAGTTTCACAAAGTTCCAATGGCAAAGGCAGATGTCATTATGATGAAGCACACAACGAAGTCCATTTTGGGGCCATCTTCATGGAGATTTTAAATTTGACAATTTTGGGTTCTAAACTTTTAGCCCAATTTTTGGGGCTTCCCATGTTTTTGACCCCAAAACATTACATAAGCATCGGACTTTCTATTAAGACACGATCATGTAGATTTCGAGGTCTAAAGAATATTTTAATTGGAGTTTGTATGTGAATGTTATAGTATTATATGTTAGAGTTTGTATGTGAATGTTATAGTATGAGACGTTGATGTGTTATTCTAACTCTTTGCATCTTCAACATAGGTTTGGGGTTTCTCTTTTTGGGGTTTGTATACTCTATTTTTCTACTTTATATTGTAATAAAAGGAGTTTTCAAATTTTTCTACTTCATATTACAATAAAAGGAGTTTCCAAATCTTTATTATGGTGTTTTTGTACTCTCATATTTCTTATTAACTTTTTCTACTTCATAGTGCAATAAAAGGAGTTTCCAATTTTTCTACTTCATATTGTAATAAAAGGAGTTTCCAAATCTTTATTATGGTGTTTTTGTACTCTCATATTTCTTATTGACTTTTCTATCTCGAAGGATAAAAGGAAGCTTGTGAGGAGGGTACTTTGAGAACAAGATTTTTCTATAAAATATTCTTCATAAACTTTAAAATTCATCAATATGTAGTTGTTAACTCTCCAAATCCCTTAGATTTTATATTTGGAAAGCAAGTAATATAGTCTATCTTAGACTTTGAAAAATTCACACTAGATTGCCTAGTAAGACCTTCAAAACCGTAAGAAAATTTATTTATTTCTAATTTGGCATGGAGAACTTTGTTGTAAGAATATGGGGAAATGATGCAAACTTTTATTGAATTTTTCCTTAGTATTGTACATCACCTTGGCTTGTGAAATTTGCATTGTAACATTGCAATACACAAAGTAGAAATAGGTTTCGATGTTTTTTTCATTCATGCCTTGGTCCATGGGATATCATCTAGGGATTCCAAGAGCTTAATGGGTTTTTCCCTTCTTTTGTGATTTTCTTCAAACCACAAGAAGCTTCATGGATTTTTCCTTTCTTTTGTGATTTTCTTAAAACCACAAGATTGGAACTAAAGGTAGCCCCTTTTAGAATATGCAATTGTCTAAAATAATTTCTCAAACAAAATCCTATTCAAAGAGAACTTGACATCTAAAATTTACATTGAAAATGACACGAACCATTAAAACCTACATGTATGGGGTTTCAAAGATCATTGTGCCACAACTTTGACACAAGAATATGAAACTGGTATTTTTCAAAGGTATTGCATAGTAGTCTCAAAGGTTTTTCCAATGAGTAGTTGCACACTATGTCTGGACTCTATATTTATATAAATGTTGTTAAGGAATGGAGACTTTGGCCCCTTTGACGTTGTTTTTATATGAAGGCACTATTGTACATTTTTAGATTGGACTTTGATTTTGTAAGCTCTTCTATGTTGCTCAACAACATTTGTTCACCAACTCATGAATTCAAATTCACCTTTTTTTCCAAAAGTGAGTCCTACGATCTAAAACCAAGTTTTGGGGGTACACCATTTTAGGTGACAACATAGTGTATTAAAGAACTTGTGATTCCATTGCTTCTTCAATTATTTTTAGTTCTATCCATCTCTTTGGACATAATTATACATGTTCTTTTGCATATTAAATTATTTTGTACTGATCCTAAAGCTCTATATCCTTCATAGAATTAAATCTTCTTTGCATGCTTTCCTCAACCTCTTATCACTTGTTTAGGTCCTCTCTATGAATTACACACCGTTACACAAGGGATAATTTCAATGTTATATTCAATGCCTCTACTATTAGACATGTTTTCAGATAAATTTTGGTCTTTGTTCTATTAGACATAACATTTAAGGAAGTCGCTTACTTGTTGTTTGGGATCAGTGCCTCTCTTTCTTGGCTAGTGTAAATTGTTGTTATTTCTAAATAGATGGTTCATCATATCGTAGTGCATCTTCTAAGGTTTCTATTGCCCTGTATATATATTTTTTCTTTCTAATTGGCTCAAGCTTCAATTGACTAAGGTCTTCTTTTTGGATCTTACTAGCCACAATTGTTTCTATTCATAGCGTCCATGCTCATTCCCCTCCTATTTTTTTCCCATTTCCTAATCAATTGTAGAAAATTTTTAGTCTTGTGTTATGTGTTATAATAGTGTCCACAAGGAGACCTAGGTTTCATATAGTTATTTGCAATGTGCCCAACATATCCACAATTGTAGAAGGTGGGAGGTCCAAAATATCTACCTTGGAATCCACATCTAGCAATTCCTCCTTGACCTCCCCTTCTTGTGCCTCTTCCTCTCAACATGTTTCTCTTCACTCCTCTCTATATCAAACAGGAATCCAAGGTTTGGTCTTTCATTATTTGTAGTCATCTACGATTATTCTCATCATGTCCTACTAATTTACAAAATTTACATAATGCATTGTTCCTTAATACTTGATACTTCTATAGTAGGGGATAATGAAGTGGCCTATGTACCCACTCTTTGTATATCTCACACCATTCTAGTTTTTCACCTACATAGAAGGAATTGGGTGAACCTATCGTTGTGTTTTTTTTCATTAATATATATTCATTTCTAGTATTCCCCTCTATCCTACAAAATGTGCACCATTTTTTTCTCTAGCTACCTTTGCTTTAGATAACTCTTTTAACTAATTTAACAATATGGTATGCTAATTTTGTACTCATGTCAATCTAGATGAAGGTTCCACAAATCCTCCAATTGCTTCTAGTCACGTTGCAATCTCATGAGTATCTACTTGGGTATTCATGTTTTCTTGTGTAACTAGAATCCTAATGTGAGGTAGAAACCCTCCAAAGAGCCAATCATCATGATCCCAAATATAGAAAGATAATCTCCCCAAGAATTCCTTCAACCTTCAATCATACTACCACACTGATTATCCCACATTTTGTGAATCTCTTCCTATCATGTTGCACTCAATTGTTTTGATTCCATCTTATGAAACTCCTTTATTGGATCAACTTTTATTTGATCTAATGTCTTGGTTGTCCTGCAAGCCCACTTGTTTTGTATTTCCCATACCATTGAAGTGATTTGTCTCTAAAAGTGGTTTTCAATTGTATGATCTTTTGCACTTCATTATTTTTGTGTTCATTGAATAAATAGATTCACAGATGTTGTTCCACACCATCTTTCCATGTCCCATTGAATAATGGGATTCCCAAAATTGTAATACTTCTCATTGTGTTCTCCATTTCACCGATATTCAAAATTATTGCTATGAATGAATTCCTATTATTTATTTCCAATATTATTTTAGTTCTAGTTTTCCTTTGATTTCGTAATTTACTAAATTCGATTGTTATTCAAATTCAAAACATAGGGGGATGGGATTGAATGGTATCTCCAATTTATAATGTTTCATCCTTGGATCCAACATATTATTCCAATGTCAAGGACGACAACTTGTTTTCTCCAAACATAACCCTTATTTTGGAAGAACATTCCCCTCCACTTCTAATGTAGGTAAAAAAACCTAGAAACACAGTCAACCAAATGCATATCTATACACTTTTCCCATCTATTTGATGTAGTTGTTTCCTTTCACATGCCAATATATATATTTTTAAAACACATAACCCCATTCTTTGAACCTTTTTATTTTGTATAGACTATTATAAACTAGCAACAATAATATTATTATATTATTACTATCACAGAGGCGTTTCTTTATAAGTGATTGATTTGCTTTGAACTTTATGATTTATAAAGAAACCGTAGCAAGTTTCTTGCTTTCTTGTCTAAACCACATATTCAACATGCAATTGACTTTGGTTTTCTCTAATGTTGTTTTTTCTTTGTTATCATTTTATCAATACTTTGTAAGAACAATACCATTATAGGGTGTTTTCCATTATTACCCATGATTATTGCCATCCCATTCTTTTTCTTTTCTGGCATGTTGTTTGAAAAACATAATTTCTATAAGTTTTAAATTGAAGAACATTCAAATCTACTCTTGTTTCTTACCTAAAACCAATATATAATTGTAAACAACTATCATGTATCTCCTTTAAGCTTCATCTCTGAATGTATATCTTTTAAACTTCATTTATGAATGTATAACATTTAAGATTCATCTTTGAGTGTCATTGATCAAACCCATACCACCACACACAACACTTAGAGATGATAATATGTAATGTCCCCACTTTGGGACATCATCACAGGGCAGAGATTTATGATGACCAGAGTAGCCAGATGGGTGCTAGAGCGAGTACAAGGGTATTTGAGAGGCATTGTGGGGTCCATCTTGCATTGATGATCATATTCCATCATTATGAGCCATTCTACACAGATTGGCTTTGGTTTCGTTGCATTTCGACGATTTCCATGATTTTGACTATTTTGAGCTATAAGTCAATGGAATTCACTGAAGAGGTCATTTTGGGCACATTACTTGGAGGAACCTCTCAGTGTAATAGCTCATTGGAAT
>ML793145.1:503349-516410 GCA_009831015.1 Picea engelmannii
TCTGTTATTTGCTGCATACACACATATAAACACATCTAAAAGGTAGATCAGCAAAGTGTTTGACGAAATACCTCACTCAGATTTTTTTTTAAAAAGACACCAAAACAGTGATGATCCTTGCATAATGGCTTGGGATCATTACATAATACCCTACTACCAAAAACAAATTGCACCAGAAAACTTATGTTTACAAAATTCCACACAAGATTGCACTACAAAATTTCTATTTACAATAATTGATGCATTATTACCAAGCCTACATGGAATCCCTCAACCTCAACTACTTAACCTACATGCAATTCAATATAAGAAAAATATAAAAAACCTAGTTAAATCTTCATCTACCCATCGTATAAGCACTATGATACTGTAATGTACAATAAAGTGAAATGTCTCCATTCATACATACAATAAACATCTTGAAACAATATGTATCTACCAAATCTCTTCTTGCACCTAACTTCACTATGAGATTTCTCTTAAATTCTAAGGTATTAAGCTTTGAAAATAGGTAAATCATTTTTCACTAGCATAAAAAAATAGAAATAAAAAATAGATGAATGGTTTTTTCCTATGCTCGTGTATTTGTTTTGAAGTCATGCATTTAAAATTTTTGAAGACATGCATTTAAAAATTAATGACAATATAAGACTCCAAAACAAATAGTCATAATATGTTAGGCACGTGCAATAGTTGATTCTTCATAGAATTCCTTTCTCTCGATTGGATATGAAAATAAAATAAAATAGGGTTAGGGTTTCAACTGCAATTTTTCCATATTCTTTGGCTTTCTTTTTTTCCCTCTTTTAACATTTTTTCTAGCAAAGTTATGGAAATCTTGTGCATTCAGAATGGTAGATTATGTATGGATATTACTCACAAATTTGACTCCCTAGACATTGTATTCATCTCCCAAGTCTTGGGGTAGATTAAGAGATTTCAAATACATTCCATAATGGCCCATTTCGATGCAAAATCAAATGCAATACATTTATTCTACCCATTGCAGAGCCTATGGTCTTTTTTTTTAGTTTTTTTATTTTCACGAAAAATGGGATGCTAAGGTCAAGCATTAAAGATTTTTTATTTCGACATTTTAATCTGAAGGCCATATTCAATACCAAATAAAAAAAAAAAAAGAGTTGGTATACAGAATTACATAAAATGTGAGGGTTTTATAAACTATATTTAATTGTGATAGAATGTTGGTTGCATACAATTTTGTTTTTGCAGTTTAGTTTCTCCATAAGATTGTTTTTGCATAAACATAATCACACCTTTAGTTCAAATATTTGACCTCTATAGGCACAAATTCATAACTTTAAACGGAAATTAAATTCTATTGAGAAGAGAGATGGAGTCAAACATGGGCAAACATATTTTTCCTTGTCTAATTGTTCTACTCATATATGACCTAAACTATATCAAGACATATATTAAATCTTATTCATGTATTAGAAAAAGTCTAGAAAAAGAAAGTTTATCAAAGACTCTTCCCTTTCACTTTGCAAGATATCTCACAAGGAATAAAATACATGGCCTTTCAGCTAAAACCAAATAGCTACAAAAAAAAAGATTGGAAATGGCTAATAGAAAAAATAGAAAAAAGACTAAATAGCTAGAGCTTCAGATGGTTATCAAGAGCAAGAAGACTCACTTTGACAAAATCAGTACTAGAATCCATCCCAGTTTATTGGATGTTGTTAGCTTGGATCCCAAAAGGAATCCTGGAAAAAATCAGGAAAATTTGTGCACGCTTCATCTGGTCAGGGTTTGGAGAAAAGTACACACAACCCTGGTCAAAATGGGACAACATAGCTCTGCCAAAATCCATAGGAGGATGGGGGCTCAAAAATATTTTTCTCTTCTCAAAGGCCCTTGCAGCAAAAGCCTGCTGGAGACTCATCTCAGACACCAGCATGTGGATGCTTGTAATAGATCAAAAATATATCTCCCAAGATACAATTGAAGATTGGATCAGAAGACCTCACAAAGCTTCAACAATTGGCTCGATCATCTAGAAAGCAATGATATCTTCATTTACAGTGGTTGGGGATAGCCTTGCATGGAATGCGGGTAAAGGAAATCGTTCACGAATAAGGTCTGACCCCTGGCCAGGAAACGACACTTCCCACATCCAACCAGAAGACCTTATTGAAAAACTCCACAGACAAGGTATCTTCTATCTCTCTCATTTAGCCAACGCCCCAACCACAACTTATTGGAATCAAGGCTGGAAAAATTCAAATCTCCTCGGCTTCGTTGGGCCTTAAGTAGATTCTTTGACAAACTATATAGATGCACTCAAAAGAAGCCACATCAGATTAAATAACAAAGAGGATGAAACAGTTTGGAAAAAAAATCCAACTGGTCTATACACCCCAAAATCAGGGTATATAGCCTTAAACCTCCCATTACAACAACTTCCCAAATGGTGGTGGAAGATCCTTTGGAAGCAAAAGTGCCCAAAAAAAGTAAAAATCTTCATGTGGGCATCTTTAAACAATCGAATTCCAACTTGGGAGAACTTGAACAAGCGCAAAATAGAAGGCCCTAGAATATGCAGACTTTGCAAAAATGCAAATGAAACAACTCCTTATTTACTTCTCACCTGTCCCTTCATAGTAAAAGTTTGGAGTGAAACCTCAAAAAGTCTAAAACATATTTTTTCATGGGTTGGAGATTCCATGGAATCAAACTGGAAAACCTAGAAATATACCCCAGGAAACAAAGCCTTCAAAACACTCCCCCTCCTGATAAGCTGGGGAATTTGGCTAGCAAGAAACTCATAAATTTTCAAGGAAAAAGCCACCCTCCCAAAAATTCTTGTACCACAAAGTCTAGCAATAATTGCTCATTTTCCATAGATTATTCCCACAAAAACCTTAAGGACTAGACTTCAAGATTTCATAGACACCACAAAACCTTGGGATTATTTCGATGGTGTTGCATAGAACTCTGTCTATGGAGGAGGAGCTAGACTACACCTCTCAGAAAACCATTTTTTCCACTGAAAAATGGGACTGGGGAGGGGAACCAACAACTATGCAGAATTATTATCCTTAAAGCTTCTACTTCTTTTTGCAAAAGAAAAGGATCTACATCATTTAAAAAATTTTGGAGACTCCATGAATGTAATAAATTGGACAAATAAAAAACATTTTTGCCATAACATTCTGCTATTTCCAATTCTCGAGGAAATTCACAGACTTTTGGACACTTTTGACACTGTGACTATCTCACATGTATACAAGGACAGAAACATGACAACAAACACACTGTCAAAGGAAGGTCTACAACTCTTACAAGGACAATGGAACATTACGGAAAACAAAGGGGAAGACACAAATGCTTTCTACCACAAGCCATTCACAGATGAACATGAACTTTTCCTATTTTGAACTCATAAAACAAAGATTGAACCGATCACTCATACTTACGACTTGCAGATTTGCTCGTTTCTTTTACTCAACATCAAATAAGGACACTATTGAAGGCTTCAAAAATTCTCTTTATTTCCGAAGAAAGACAGTAAAAAACCACAATAGTGGTGATTTTCTCCTGTATATAAAAGACTCTTATGATCAGAAGACAATACATCCAATTATGGATGAGTTTTTGTTTTTTCTCCTGGAATAGACATGAAGAAAAAGGCACTCAAATGCCTACCTATATTCAACTATAGAACACACTTTCATAGTGTGTAGTGCTCTAGAAGAACCTACAAAATGTAATTTTGTCCTTCCCAAGGAATAAAAATTACGCTTTTATCTTTGGAAAAAAAAAATTAGAAAAAGTCTAGAAAAAAATACAAATTTGAGGTTGTAGTTAGAACAACATTTTATGAAATGTTTCTACCAACAACACCTTCCATGCTTGTAGGTGATTGAAAAGATTGGTTTCTAATGCAAATTTTGATGCCATTTTATGTCATATGTCTTTGTTTCCTTGACAGTTGGAGACGTTGTATGCAATATTATTGTGTCATTTTCACTATGAGGATATTATTGGTCTTAACCATCCTCTTATTAATCAGGTGGTACTTTGGGGTAGTACTTCCATTATGGTTGTATTTCCATTGATAGTGCTTCACACTCAAGCTAGCCTTTTTCCTTGACCTAGTAGGGGAACAACCAAGCGGGATGAATATGTTGTTGTAGAATGAGAATGCTATTAGTAAATGGCTAGAGGAAGCCATGGCACAACGTAGATCGACAATATGGAGGAACAAGGTGTAGTACCCCTAGGACGAGCCCCAGTTGTAATATGAATTGAAACATGTTTTGTAGGTTGATGAGACAAGCAATTATAAGCTGGTAGGCTTATGTGTTATTAGGTCGGAGAGCCTAGGTGTTAAAGGCCAGGAGCCTATTTTGTACATGTAAGTATTCATATTATTAATATAAAAACATCGTTACGTGTGGACCGACCACGAAGAAAGAATGATGGGATACTAAGCTTCCACTAGGCTCAGTAAGGGAGAGGGGGATGAAAGGTTGGAAAGAGGGGTTAAGCCTAAGGGCTTAAGTCCAAGGGAATAATAATTTATTATTATTCCAAAAGCTGATTAGAGGGATATATTTTGTCCTAAGTTCTTGGGAAAGCGAATGAATGATAAATGGAGTGCATGCAGCTCTAGGAAGACAGGTGTCGACCTAGGCACATGTAGTTAAAGATGAAGAGTCAACTCATGTTGGGGGTTTTCTTCCCATTCTTTCATCCTCCGTCTAACTCGTTTGGCCTCTGTCGACGACGTCTGCATCTTCACGCACCTCTGAAAATGTGAACTAAGGAAAATATGACCTGTGTTTTCCTGAGAACCTGACCTATCTGTACTTGCCAAAATTGATTCGTACCTTACCCAATTTTGGTTGCTTCCTTTCTTGAGATGTATTGAACCGTTGTTGTTGTCCTCATCTTGTTGGAACTGAGTTGAAGACTGGTTGAAGAAGCAGGTTTTCAGGCCCGTGATTGAAGAGGAAGGTTGTTAGGCCTGCAAGAAACTCTCTCCAAGTGAGAGAGTGTGCTAAGGAGGTGAGTTCTTCTGGAGGGAGTCCTGTGGCTGCTACAGAGCTCTGAGAGTTCTAGTCCGGTCTGTTGCTGAAGCCCAAGGTAAGGGAGGTGGAGCAACTGATGGATTGTGTGACAGTGAAGGTGTATACTCCTAGGGTGGGATAGGCATGTGGGGAATGAGAGTCTATGAGCAGTGGGCGTAATTGGCTCCTGGGAGAGAATCCTTCCTCATAAACTGTGTGACTTCCTATTGATCTTGCCTAGCCTAGGAATCCCTTGCCCGATGGAGCTTAGTCCCATTACGAAGTTGACCTACTATTGAGAGTGATGAGGAGTGTGGTCTAAGGCAGGGAGGTTCATGGAAGGTTTGCACATAGTTTGTGGTTTGACTCCAGTTAAAAGATAAGTATCATTTACGTGCTTAATTATGAATGTTAAGCATGTCTGTGATTCCTAAAATGTATCATGTGTTCCATTGCATATATGACTTATTGTTAATTCTATTTGAGTCTGTGTGATAGAAGTAACTCTGTGTTATTTGATTACANATATATATATATATATATATATATATGTATGTATGTATGTATGTATGTATGTATGTATGTATGTATGTATGTATGTATGTATGCATGTATGTATGTATGTATATGTTCCACAGTGGCGTTGCCCGCTTAGCTGAAGGTTGGGGCATCACAAATTGGTATCAGATCTAATCATAGAAGACCAGGTAATTGTGTAGCATTGCCTAGTAGGCATGGTGATGGCTGGGGACATTACATTCTGGTATCAGAGCCAAGGGTTCAATGCTGAGCCTAGATGGGCCAAGTTAGTGGAAGTTGAAGCAAAAGATTCTAAAAAGAATTGTTGTCGAAATGGTCAAAATTCAAGTGCAGAACGATGGATCGAGCACTAAGCATGGATGGGTCGGTTAAGTCGTCATGAGGACCGAGGTTTCATATGGAAATTGTGTCAAGAGGAACCAATTTCGAACCTCAGAAAATTCCTGATTGCCAATAGGTTACCTTGGCAGCGTTATGAAGCTCAGGAGGTGTAGCGATATTTTAAAACCATGATAAACATGGTATTGAGCCACAGAGTAATGTTGGTCATAAGATCTGTTCAGGAAGAGGAGGACAACTCCTGGCCGTCAAATCTGGTAATGTTGTGAGGCGGTTAGCCATGAGTTCCTTTGGAAATCCACTAAGAAAAGGAGTATGTATGTGCCGTGGATTTGAGGAGAAGAGCTCAACCGTTAGATCAAGCCAAGAGAAAATCGTAATTTTGGAACTCGGGAGAAGTGGGATGTGCTAATGCACAAACTTCCGAAGTCTGAAGTTTTGATGTTAAAGAGCAGATGTGGTGGGGCATGATGACATTGCCAGGGGTAACGTAGACCTTCCTAGACATGTCGTGTGCCCCTGCCTGAGTTGGTGACAGTTGTAGTATGTGGACCTAGAGGGTAAAGAAGTCCAGGAATTCAAAATTCGGGAGTCTGGAAGGGAGAAAGTGCGGAAACTCCTAAAACCCAAAGTTTCGAAGATCTGAGGTCCAAAGTCCCGAAGCTCTGAAGTTATGAAGTCTCGGAACTCTAATTCCTGAAGTTCCACAGTGGGTATCAACCATGGATGTTGGGTAGTTGTGGACTATTGATCCACCTTACTTCGCGAGTTCGTTAATTCGAAACTCCAAGAGATTGTTGAGATGTACTTTGAAGACTTCTGAAACCCGAAGTCCCGAGTAAGCGCCTATTGAGCTAGCACTAGGCCATAGCCCGTGGTCGCATGGGTTGGAGACTAAGAGAAAGGGGCTAGTGCTCGATTGTTTTTTGCAGAATAGAGTAGAACTCAACAAGGAAAGATCTCTGAGAATTCTTGATTGATCGAGAATTGTGGAGAATGAAATCTGAACGTTTTCTGGAATCAGATTAGTTTATGAATACTGTGGAATTTGTTGAGGAATGATGGCCTGACAAATTTTGGTTGATTGCACATTGTATTGCAGAGTCAACGATTGTGAGAACCAAACAGAATTTCCACGGAGTGCAAAGAATGAAGGAGGCACAAAATGCTTTCAGTTTAGAAAATGAAGCTAGAGGAATGAATGTTCGTTTGGGAATTGAAGGATCAAAATCCAACGGACATGGAGAAGAGATAAATAAGGAGGGAAACGTGATGAAAATCATTGAAAGATTGTAGAAGGATGTCCATACTCACCGAACATATAACAAAAAGCTCATGAAATCCAGGGATCAGTGGGGCGAATTCAACATAAAGTTGATACTGAGCCTGGAAAGGATAGAAAGGAAACTGGATAAGGAGAGTGACTCTAGTAATTTAGGATGTCAGAGGTCCCATGATGTGAAGAGGAAATCTAGGAGTGTTGGAAGACACCATCATCACTCCCTAGGATACTCCAAGAGGAGGGAACACGATAGCTCAAACCCATCTCCTACCAAAAAGCATAGGAGATCTGGAGTGGATGAGCTGAAGGGAGAAATGAACAAGATTCAATCTCCTACGTTTGATGGGGAGCACCAGAAGGAGGAAGATACCGAGACATGATTGCTTGGCATGAGGAAATATTTCCAATTGCATAATTATTCCCTTCATGCAGAAAGGAGAATAACAATGTATCAACTGAAGGGAAAGGCATCCATGTGGTGGGACCAACTTGTGCAGGTGAAACACATTAAAGAGAAAAATGTTACTTGGAGGGGATTCAAGAAGTATTTTGAAAATAAATACTTTACTAAGAGATACTATGATGGAAAGATGAAGGAGTTCTTTGAACTCAAGCTGGGTAGTATGTCCATTGATGAATATGAGCGGAGGTTTTTGGAATTGTTGAAGTATGTTCCTTTCATCAAAGACAATACTATCAAAATTCAAAGGTACATAAGTGGAATACCACCTTCCATCAGTGGTAAGATCCAGTATGATGATCCTAAAACTATGGAAGAAACTATAAGGAGAGAAAAATGCCTATATGAGCAACAAAGAGAAAAATTGTTTTCCAAAAGGCTTGGGAAGACAAGAAGAAATTCAAGATGGATCAGAGGAAGAAGGGAACTAAGCCACCCTTTTTCATAAACAACCCTCAAGGACAACCATATTTTAGAGATCCCAGGAAGGCAGAAGTAGGTGAACAATGCCAAGACAACCACCTATGTAATGTTGGGGTTGTAAAGGAAATCATAGGTACAGGGATTGCCCCCACAGAAGTGACAAAGTGAGAGTTGTCCACAAGGTTCAACAGGCATAAATAATGGAAGACATGGGAAGTAGAATACCAAGGATCTATGAAGCCCTGGACAAAAACCAAGCCGAGTTTCAATAACACGTGATTGAATTTGAAGGTATGATAAAAAACCATGCCTTTACAATTTTAATTGACTCAGGGGCTAGTCATAGTTATATAGATCCCAGGATGGTGGAAAGTTTGCAATTGCCAAGAAAAAATCATGGAAAATATTGGTTAGTGCAGCTGGCTACAAGAACCAAAAGAAAATTTACTGGTTTGGTTAAGGCCTATCCAGTAGACATGAAAAGACTGGACATAAGAGCTGAATTGGAAATTTTACCTTTAGGTTCCTATGACTGTCTAATTGGGATGGATTGTTTGGACCAACACCATGCCATAGTAGACTATCATGACAAGACATTCACTTTCCTGGATGAGGAAGGAAACCCAAGGAAATTCCAAGGAATTCCCATAGCAGTTGCTATCCGAGAAATCTCAGCAATGCAGCTGAAGAAGTGCTACAGGAAAGGCTGTCAGATAATTGCAGCTCATATGGAAAAAACACCTAAGGATAAGGTGTCAAATATAGAAGATCATTCAGTATTAAAAGATTATGAATATGTATTCAATGAGGTACCAGGACTACCCCTGAAGAGAGATATTGACTTCTCTATAAACCTGATGCCTGGAGAAGCTCTAGTGTCGAAAACTCCTTACAGAATGAGTACACCAGAGATGAAAGAACTGCAATTGCAACTTGAAGAACTTCTGAAGAAGGGGTATATATGCCCAAGTGGGTCACCTTGGGGTGCCCCGGTCCTGTTCGTGAAGAAGAGGGATGGGACATTGAGATTGTACATCGATTTCAGATAGTTTAACAAAGTGACCATTAAGAACAAGTATCCTTTTCCAAGGATCAATGATCTCTTTGATCAGTTAAAGGATGACACAATATTTTCAAAAACAATTCTCAAGTCAGGTTACCACTAGGTAAGGATAAAGGATGAAGACATCAGCAAGACTACCTTTAGAACAAGGTATGGTCGTTATGAATTCACAGTGGTACCATTTGGATTATCAAATGCACACGTTGTTTTCATGTGCCTAATGAATGACTTATTCAAGGAATATATAGACAAGTTTGTCATAGTTTTTTTGGATGACATCCTGGTGTATTCCAAGTCGAAGGAAGAGCATGAACAACATTTGAGGATGGTGTTGTAAGTGCTAAGAGAGCACCAACTGTATGACAAATTGAGCAAGTGCTCATTCTATCAGAAGCAGATCCATTATTTGGGACATATCATTTCAAAAGATGGGATAGCTATGGATCTTGAGAAGATAGAAGCCATTAGAGAATGGTCATCACCTAAGAATGTGACAAAAGTCATTTCCTTTATGGGTCTAGTTGGATATTACATAAGGTTCATCGCAGGGTTTTTGAAAATTGCGCACCCAATCACTTCCTTGAAAAGGAAGGAGAAAAAATTTCAATGGACAGAAGAATTTGAGAGAAGCTTCCAGTGATTCAAGCAACTGTTAACCAGCGCTCCAATCCTACGGGTTGCAGATCTGAGTGAGGATTTCGTGGTTTGCACAAATGCATGAAAAGAAGGACTGGGAGGATTTCTCATCCAGAATGGGTTTGTAATATGTTATGATTCCATAAAATTGAAAGAGCATGAAAAGAACTATGCAACTCATGATTTGGAGTTGGCATCCATAGTGCACGCCCTAAAGAAATGGAGGCACTACCTCATGGGAAGGAGGTTTGAACTCAGGATGGATCATCATAGCCTGAAGTATTTGTTTGATCAACGAACCTTAAATGCTAGGCAGAGTAGATGGTTGGAATTCCTTTGTGAGTGTGACTTTGATATCAAGCATATCAAAGGAAAGGAGAACAAAGTAGCTGATTCCATTAGCCAAAGAGTTCATGAACTACATGCTACGTCCATTAGCATGTACCAATCAGATTTGAAAGAAAGAATTGTGGAGGCTGGAAAATCAGATTTGTAGTACATGGAATTGGTAGCAAAGCTACAACAAGGTAAGATGCTACAGAAAGTGGAAGATTATAAATTGGAAGTTGATGGAATACTTCAGTACAAAAATAAAATTTATGTACCTAATTCCCAGGAATTGAGAATTATGATCTTGAGGGAATTGCATAATGTGCCTTACGTTGGGCACCTGGGATATCAGAAAATAGTGGCAGCAGTCAAAAGCCATTACTTTTGGCTAGGTATGAAGAAGGAAATTGCAGAATACATCGTCAAATGTATGGAGTGTTAGAAGGTCAAGGTTGAACATAGGCACCCAACAGGTTTTCTACAGCCATTACCCATTCCTGAGTGGAAGTGGGAAGTGGTGACAATGGATTTCATCACAGGATTTCCCAGAACAAGTAAGAAACATGATTCCATCATGGTGGTGGTGGATAAGCTTACGAAAGCTGCCCATTTTATTCCATTGAAGACCACTCATAAGGAAACCAATGTTGTCAATATTTATATGAGGGAAGTAGCAAGGTTGCACGGTATTCCCAAAATGATTGTGTTAGATAGAGACCCGAAATTTACCTCAAAGTTCTGGAAGGGGTTATCCAAAGGGTTCAGAACGAATCTGAACTTTAACACAACTTATCATCCCGAGTCTGATGGGACATCAGAGAGGGTGAATCAAGTGATAGAAGATATGATAAGGATGTATGTGATGGAAAAAACTTCTAAATGGGAGAGACTACCTACACTTGGTAGAATTTGACTACAACAATGGGTATCAAGAATCATTGAAGATGAGCCCGTTTGAAGCACTTTATGGCATAAAGTGAAATACACCAATAAGTTGGGACAACCCAACTGATAGAGAAATAGTTTGGCTAGAGTTGCTCAGGGAAATGGAAGAGAAAATGCTGAAGATTAAGCAGAATTTAAAGGTTGCACAAGATAGGCAGAAAATTTATGTTGATAAGAACAGAACCCACAGGGAGTTTAAAGTGGGTGATCATGTTTTCTTGAAAGTAAAAGCCAACAGAAGTTCCCTGAAGTTGGGAAACTATTCCAAACTGGTAGCCAGATATTGTGGGCCTTTTGAAGTCCTAGAAAGGATTGGGCCAGTTGCATATATGCTTGCATTTCCTACATCCATGACTGTACATAATGTGTTTCATGTTTCATTTCTTAAGAAATATATACCTGATGTTAATCATGTTATTGGTTGGAATGTGATTTAGGTGGAGCAAGAAGGCGTCTTGCAAGTGCATCCAGTGCACATATTGGACCGAAAGAGAAAACAACTCCAAAGTCGAGCCATAGGGCTTGTAAAGTTCTAGTGGACCTGGTATGGACCTGAGGATGTGACATGGGAGCATGAGGATGCTATGCGGTAGAATGCCCACATCTTTTTGAAGATTTTGAAAATTTTGTTGATGCTGTGTAAATAAGTTACACAAAGTAAAATGCAAAAACAAGGGGAGGGGGATTGTAATACCCCTAGGACGAGCCCCAGTTGTAATATGAATTGAAGCATGTTTTGTAAGCTGGTGAGCTGAGCAATTATAAGTTGGTAGGATTATGTGTTATTATGCCGAAGAGCCTAGGTGTTAAAGGCCAGGAGCCTGTTTTGTACATGTAAATATTCATATTATTAATATAAAAACATCGTTGTGTGTGGACCGACCACAAAGAAAGAGTGACGGGGGAATAAGCTTCCATTAGGTTGGGTAAGGGAGAGGGGGTTGAAAGGTTGTAAAGAGGGGTTAAGCCTAAGGGATTAATTCCAAGGGAATAATAATTTATTATTATTCCAAAAGATGATTAGAGGGACATGTTTTGTCCTAAGTTCCTAGAAAAGGGAACGAATGCTAAATGGAGTGCATGAAGATTCAGGAAGACAGGTGTCAACCTAGGCACATGTAGTTAAAGTTGAAGAGTCAACTCATGTTGGGGGTTCCCTTCCCATTCTTCCATCCCCTGTCTAACCTGTTTGGCCTCTGTCGACGACCTCTGCATCTTCACACACCTTTGAAAATGTGAACTAGGGAAAATCTGACTTGTGTTTTCCTGAGAACCCAACCTATCTGCACTTGCCAAAACCGATTTGTACCTTACGCAATTTTGGTTGTTTCCTTTCCTGAGTTGTATTGAACCGTTGTTGTTGTCCTCATCTTGCTAGAACTGAGTTGATGACTGGTTGAAGAAGCGAGTTGTCAGGACCGTGGTTGAAGAGGCAGGTTGTTAGGCCTGTGAGAAACTCTCTCCAGGTGAGAGAGTGTGTTGAGGAGGTGAGTTATCCTGGAGGGAGTCTCGTAGATGCTACATAGCTCTGAGAATTCTAGTCTGATCTGTTGTTGAAGCCCAAGGTAAGGGAGGTGGAGCAGCTGATGGACTATGTGACATTGAAGGTGCATACTCTTGGGGTGGGAAAGACATGTGGGGAATGAGAGTCTATGAGTAGTGGGCGTGAGTGGCTCCTGGGAGAGAATCCTTCCTGGTAAACTGTGTAACTTCCTATTGACCTTGCCTAGCCTAGGAATCCCTTGTCTAGTGGAGCTTAGTCCCAGCTCGGTGGTGACCTATTGTTGAGAGTGATGAGCATTGTGGTCTAAGGCTGGGAGGTTCGTGGAAGGTATGAATGCAATTGGTGATTTAACTTCAGTTAAAATATAAGTATCATTTTTGTGCTTAATTATGTATGTTATGCATGTCTGTGATTCCTGAAATGTATCATGTGTTCCGTTGCATATAGTACTTACTGTTAATTCTATTTGAGTCTGTGTGATAACAACAAATCTGTGTTGTTTG
>ML793145.1:545088-570602 GCA_009831015.1 Picea engelmannii
TCCAGAATGGTGGAGAATGGGATCTGAACTATCCTCTTTGATAGTGTTTCCTTTTCTTCTTAATATTCCTATTCCTCTGAGGTGGAAGGTGTCTTCTCTCTCTTCATCGAGTTGGTACCTATGCTAAGTGTTTGCACAGGAGTTGATTATTGTGTGATGATAGGAATTGTGTAGGAGACACCCGACCACTTCTTTTCTACAATGACACCCAACCATGCGGTGACTTCCTTGTCAAAAATGATCTCGTCTAGATAAAATGGTAAAGGGGGTGTATGGAAGAGAGTTGGATCATCCCCAAGAGGTCGTACAAACGTATGATCAAGACTCATCTTGAACCATATGTTGTGAGTGTATTTATTTCGCAGTGCCTGTGGGATTCATGGCCTTTGTGTCACGGTGAGGAGGTTATTATACCACTACGAAAAGACTGTAGTATGAGTTGTCACATTGGTGCTTGCAGTTCGAATATTCCAGGAGTCAAAGATTTTGGCGATACGTCTTTCAGGAGTGTAGGAGGTTTTGTGACCCTTCGGCAACTGCCACTTCCACATAGCTAATGCTACCAACAAGTAGCCATATATGAAGTATTCCAAATTTTCAGGTGAATCCGTGAAAGCCTACAACAATTATGTGAGCAAGTATTTACACCAATTCAATGGTGTGCCAATTTTGTTGAATTTTTCTACTGCAATGGCATCAATGTTGCACTTTCCTTTCATGTAATTCTTCACTACTTTCCCAACAATCAAATAGTAGGACATTCAGACCTTCTCATCGTTGATCGGGGAAATGTGCACTACACGACCTCCTCGTTTGGTTATGTATTTGTCATACAAGATAATTTCACCCTTTTTTCTACCATGCTTCCTTGAACCCTAGAAGTCATCCATGACATCCTAACCTTCCATGGATAAGTTGATTAGCTTATGAATGTCATCCACATGGATGGGGTAGGCCTGATCCAACCATAAGGAATTGTTTTTCACTCAACTGATGAGGAATTTTGTGCACTGGGCATCTTCTATAGTAGTTCCAAATACTAGGAGGTCGTGAAGACTCAACAATGTAGAATCCCATAGCGATATGCATGTAGGTTTCCACTGCCACTAAAACTCTCCATTTGGAAATGTGATGCAACCCATAAATACTTGAATATCCATTTGCAGATACAGGGAGACGTCTATGAAATGTAGGTCAACCAATCGATCTTGCTCGATCTTTCCATGGAAATCACCCTGAGAAACAACCCAGGGATCAATGAATTCCTAGAGAATAGTAATTTTAGAAAGGGATTCCTGACCGGAAGTGTGAACCATATTAACATATTGGCGTTGGTATAAAAATAAAACTGGTGGGTAGAGGCGTTAGTGCAGGCTCACAGAGTGTTGAGGGGGCTCTAGGACTTAATACACAAAGAACTTGATTAAACCATGGTATTTATGACCAGTAGGGAAAATGAAAGTTTATATGCAACGTCAGGGAGGTAATGACATGAATAATAATTAAAAGAGACACCATGAAGGGAATTCGACATTAATGTCAGATATGACAAGCGCATGTGGAAAAATCTATGAGGCGATTTGGGTAGTGACGAGCATAGTTACTGAGAATATTTTGATAAGACGCATTACCTGTAATATTCAATGAGCCCACTAGTGGTTAACCAGAAAGATAATGATAGTTGTTGGGAGTTAAATGACTATAATTGGCAACGACGAGATAGTGAAGAAAAAGGTACTAACGACATTCAATAGTGTACATGACGTCCATATGACACAAAATTCATGTTTGGAACATATTAAAAAAGGAAATATTTGATGTAGACTCCCCCAACCAAAAAGGTGATATCCTATCTAGCTAATCAACAAAAAAAAATAGACTCTAGGACAAATAACAATCGAACACATCACCAATTTATTGATGGAAATAGAAAACAACAACTAAAAAAAAACTACCTACTATATGTGCTCACACGTACAATATCACAACAAATCTTTACTTATCAAGCATAAATGTGGGGCTTCAGGCATGCACCATTCACCCATATAGGATGAATAATATCGCCTATTTGCATGATCCTAAAAGCTCCAGACTCACATATTTTTGCAACGGTAAAAGTTCCAATCCAATGCATTTATAACTTCCCCAGATGTTTTTGATACTTACTATCGTATAGTAGGACTTGGTCACCTTGGAAGAATGATTTATTCTTGATATACATGTCATGCTAAGACTTTTGTCAGGATTTCTCCACCATCTGATGAAAACATGATAAGAATCTATCTTCTTCAAGTTCCATTAGTTCCACAACTCGTGCTATGATGGATTCATCGTCTGTCATCTTAGTAGCTTGTGCAATGAATAGACTCGAAGTTATAAACTGAGAGGGAACTACCACTTCTCTTCCATATACCGATTGGAGTGAGGTATACCTGTGTAATTTGTTTGTAGTTATTCTGTAAGCCCATAACACAACTGGAACTCTCTCATCTCAATCATCCAGATTTGTGCAACATACCTTTGTTAAGCCCCTCTCTAAGATCTTGTTGAATTCTTCCACTATTCCATTAGATTGCAAATGATATGGAATTCTCTTATGATGATGAATCAAGAACTCTATTTTGAGGGTGGATATAGTCTCACCGATAAAATGGGATCCTTGATCACTGGTCAAGCTCCAAGGACAACCAAAACTGGTAATTATTTTCTTGAAAATAAACCATGTTGTTGTGTATGTAGATCAACCCCGAAGAAATTCATCTTCAGCCCAATGAGTCAAGTAATCAGTTGTGGTAATAATGTATTGTTCCTTTGAGTGATTCATAGGGTGATTGATCGGACTGATGGAATCAACAAATCCCTTCTCAAAGGCTTGGAGTTCTCACATAGGGTGTAAAGGTAACTAATCGGTGTGCTATGGTTTACCAACTCGTTGGTAGACATCACATTCCCTGGCATAGTCTTTTTCATCCTTGAACATCGTTGGCCACCACAATCCTCCTTGTAATATCTTTTTGGCAGTTTCCTTTCCACCTACGCATTCTCCCACAACTCCACTATGACACTCCCACAAAATATATGGTCTTTCATGGTCAAGCATGCATTATCTCAGGATGCTATCTAATCCTAATTTGTACAAGTGTCCTGCAATTAGTTTATACTCTGCTACGTGAACCACTAGGTGTCCCTTTTGAGTTGTAGAATAACCTTAATGGCATGCACTAGTGCTCAGAAATAATGCAATGTCAGAAAAGTAATCAGGAATAGATTCAACTTTGAAAAGATATGCATCTAGAAGCTGATCATCTACACCTCTACCACTCTCTCCTGACTCTAGTCTAGAAAAATGGTATCGACCGACATTTAATTTGTCTGGAATAACAATGACCTCAAAAGAAAACTCGTAAAACAACAATAACCATCTACACATTCTTCCTTCTAACACATGCTTATTAACAATATATTTCAAAGAAGAGTAATCAATAAATAATTTAAAGTGACTTCCTAGGAAATAATGTCTAAACTTTTGCAAAGCATAAAGCATTTCCAAACCTTCCCTTTTAGTTGTAGTGTAGTTGCACTCAGCCTGAGAAATCTTCCTATTGGAAAAGTAGACGAGATGATCCATGTTTCCTTCACCAGGTTGTGCAAGTATATCCCCCAAAGCAATGCCGGAAGAATCCATGTGCACATAGAATTACACTTTCCAATTGGGATAAATGAGGATAGGAGTAATAATTAACTTTTCTTTGAGAGTGTCAAAGGATTGATTGCATTATGGCTTCCAAATTAAAGCTTCAAAATTTTTCAGCAATTTCTCCAACGGGGGGGGGTTATGCTTGTGTAGTTTCTAATAAATTTGCAATAGTATCCAGTGTGACCCAATGTTGACCAAAATTGTTTAGCAGTTGTAGGTGGAGGAATATTCAGTATCAAAGAAACCTTTGCAAGATCAACTAACACTCCTTCCCTGCATACAATATGTCCAAGTGAATTCCCAAATGGTACACAAAAAATACACTTTTTTCAGGTTGACAGAAATTTGTAGTTGTCTACAGTGATCAAACATCAACTGTAATATACATATGTGCTCCTTAAATAGGTTGTACACAGTCCAATCATCCATATAGACTTCAAACATTTGTGAATAAAGTCGCATAATGATGCAATCAATATTCGAGAAAACAAAGTTGGGGAATTCTTGAGCCCAAAATGCATAAAATTATAGGAAAATGATCCCCACTCAGTAGTGAATGTAGTATTTCACTTGTGCTCTTTTGCAATTCCAACCTGGTGACACCCAACAAACCCATTTGTAAAATAATAAGCTTCATTCCCCGCTACCTTATCAAGGACTTCATCGCTAAATCGAGTAGGAAATGGGTCATGTACACAAGTTGAGTTTAAAATTATATAATCCACATAGACTCTGATATCGTCAGTACCCTTCTTTCTCTGTATTACAATAGGGTTGATCAATTCAACCTCATCCACCGGAACAATTAACCCAGTTGCTAACATTCTATTAATCTCCTTCTTCACCTTCTCTTTGACTCTAGTTTTCATTCGATAGAGCCTATGTTTGACCAGTTTTAAGTTAGGATTTATCTCTATATTCATCTCCCCTAAATCTCCCTTAATACCTTTTAGTTCTGAAAATATTTTAGGGAATAGATCCTCATATTCCCACGACAGATCTTATATCTCTGTCATAGTCTGTTCATCCCAATTATCCTCTATGGATTCCATCTTAGGATGCTCCTCACTCCCTATGTTTACTTTCCACAACTTCAAGGGTTTGGTATAGTAACTACTAACATCATTCTAAATAGTGTCTTTAACAGCTCTAGTGCCTTCATATTATTTAAATGTCAAATACCTAAGTCTTTCTCAACCTTGCTATAGGCCATGGGTATTCATACAAAGGATGGGTGAAGGCTATGATGTAGTCATTATTCATGTTTAGAATAGACTATAGGTTGGTGTGTGGGCTTAAATTAATCAATAAGTAGCATTTTCTTAATTTGTTGCAGCACTAGGGTGAGCTCAGGAAACTTACCCAAAAATGAGAAAGTGTGGCTGGAATGGCTTCAAGGTACTTCCCAACAAGTTGTTTATCTTCTGGTCTCTTCATGCATGTACCATGCATTTGGAATTCATCCTAAAGAATGAATAAATTGATGCACCCAAAATTGAGAAGGAAGTTGTGCAACTTTCCATATCTTAATACAGTGCACAACATGCTCCTTTGGATTGGCAGACCCATCATATGATTTTAGGGTTAACATTTGATGCTTCAGCTTCCGATCCTTACTTGAGTGGTTGGCTTGTGAGTGAAATATAAAGCGATAATGAATAGTGAGTTTGACCTCATCCCAAGATCTCAAATCTCCCTTATGAGTGTCCCACCACCTAGCTGGAGACAATTTTAATGCAATATCAAGTACTTGAATTTTTTTCTCTGCCACAACCTTATCCTCTAAATCAATGAGAAAGATGCATAAATATGAAGTGCCATCATAAACAGGTTGTTCCCTAATCTTTGTCCCAATCCACCTGGTTTCTTTGATAGTTGCAAAACACCTTGAAAAGTTTTCATACCTTCCTTGTTGCCAACTATCAAAACATGCCTCTGAATCTTCACTTGTAGAATAAATTCTCGGCCAACTTATTGATCCATCTGCAATAGGGTTAATGTAGTTGGCTCATTTTCCTATAGTCAGAGTATAAAGTTTATCCAGGACATCCTATTCCATATTCTCTTATATTGGATTAGTATATCAAGGGCCCTGGTATGGATCTAAAGACTGGGTTAGTTTCATGCCAACCACTTCAAAGGTCATAATTTCCTTCTTAACATCTATGAAAATGTAATTTTCATAGGCCCAATCAATGCCCATTAAGGTTGGGTATGGATCCTTTTCCCCCATTATTTCTATGAACTTAAAGTATGACATAGTTTTAACACCAACCAATTCTACTTCAACATTTTGTAACCTCCATAGATGCAGTATTGATTCACCATCCACAATTGAATAGGTGAATAAATGATCTTGGGCTTTCACATTTCTTCCCAAATCTTCTTTGGTAGTATGTTGACATCAGAACCTAAATCAAGGTATGGATCTAGAAGCTGGGTTACTTTCATTCCATCCACTTAAAAGGTCATAATTTCCTTCTTAAGATCTGTGATAATGTAATTTTCATAGGCCCAGTCAATGCCCATTAAGGTTGGGTATAGATCCTTTTCCCCCATTATTTCTGCGAACTCAAAGTATGACATAATTTTAACACCGAATGATTCTACTTCAACATTTTGCAACCTCCATAGATGCAATATTGATTCACCATCCACAATTGAATAGGTGAATAGATGATATTGGGCTTTCCCATTGCTTCCCAAGTCTTCTTTGGTAGTATGTTGACATCAGAACCTAAATCTAACATAACATCACTAATATCATAGTTGTGGATATGGGATTTAGTTTAAATTATATTCCATATCTCCACTTTGTCCTCTGTATCCTAGTTGTATCCATCTCTAGAATATTAGCAAGAATCGACTCTTTTGGGCTCCCTTCAGTCCCTAAAGTCCCCTTAAGTATGTTCTGCATCTTCTTAGTGAGTTGTTCATCATCCAAAATGTCAGAAAATAATTGGAGCCACAAGTTAATAGTCTTTTGTAACTTCCCTGGAGGGTCCTTCTGTGTGAGCATATTTTCCGTGACTCTTGGTTGAAACTCAAATCTTAGTTCTGTGACTATTTCCATTATAGGATTAGACATTTGACGAAACATATCTAGCACATTCTTAAAAAACTCCTTTTCCCTTATGAAATTGCACTTGGCATCCATAAGGATTATCAACATCAACACCAGTCCTTATTCCTCCTCTATTGATAATGTTAATATTGGGCTCCTTTTCTTCAGTGATATGTCTAGGCTCATAATTAATCAAATTAGAGCCTTGTTTCCTTGTGTGGTCTTCCAATTTCACGATGAATTCATGGCAATCCTCGGTGGTATGGGTGTTATTTATGCATTGGATGCACCAAGGTCTTCTCAGTAGTGGACAATCTCTTGCAAGATGCCCTTGTTCATCGCAATTGTAACAACGAGATAGTCCTCTCATGGAAGTCTGTCCACCTATGAATCCTCCCCCACCTATGTGACCTCCTCCAAACCCTAGAGGAGCTTTGTCGACCCTAAATCCAGATCGATCTAATATGCCAGCAAGAGCATCCAAAGCATGAGACTGCTACGTAGTGTGAGTAGGTGATCCACAAAATTCACAGTATATTGTATTCAGAGCAGGGGAATATTTTTGTAGGATTGGAAAGTGCCTAGGGGAGTGGCCATGGCTCTGAAATTTTTCACAATAATCACTATTTTAGCCTCCTTGATGATTTTGGAAGGCATGGTACTAAAAACGGCCATGAAATGGCGTTGTAGCGAAAACTTGGGCACCCCCTCTGGATGATCCTAGTAGTGGAGGCGCCATCGAGTGCAGAGGGGGTCCTACACCCCTCAGTCTTGGACATTTAGTCATTGTATGCCCTTCAATATAGCAACCAATACACCATACCTATGGTCGGCCTGCTCTAGGGAGATTCAACTCTTGAATCTTGTCAGTTAACGCATAAATATGGCCTTTCAGTTACGTGATATTATGATCGTCATTTGGTCGCATCACCCACAGGCTTCAATGATAGTCCGTCATCTCCACAATTTTCATAGCTTGTTCCAAGACTTCCTCCAAGATAGCTATCCTTTGGTGAGTTAATGGGATTCAGGTTAATGGTAAAATCCCCTGAATAAACTCTTGAGGAGGCCTCTTAGGACCTAATAGTCATCTCATACATGATTATATGTAATAAGTGGATAAATAACCCTAAAGATGGAATACAAACATTGTTGGATATCCTTCCCAAATAATTCTTTCTTTCTTGAGTTATGTGTGTGTCTATGTGATTTATCATGAATGCTATCAAAGATGGTTGAGAAGATCCTTTGAGGAAAGGTGTTACTCATGAATGCTAGTTTGTAGAAGCCCGCAAAAGGAGATATATATATATATATATATATATATATATATATATAATAAAACAATATGATGTTGGTGGATGTATGTTAGTTGGATGATCGTGGATGTTGCTCAATTGAAGACAAGTTGCATAAAGGAGAGGTTGACTGCTCGTGGATATTGCTTGCATCAAGATTGCAAAGAAACTGCACCTTCATAAGAATCCACAAACACATGAGAAAATGAAGAAAATTTGCAAACTAATGTCTTGGTCGATAATTTTTGTTGAGGATGCTCATGAAAAGAGAATCTGATGGTTTGATGGCACAAAAGATGAACTGACCGACTGCTAGGAAAGTTGATAGCTAGAGAGAATCAACCAGTGCTCATTCACCAATGATTGTTGATTGTCGTGGGAACTGCTCGTTGTGGGTACTATCAAAGAGTTATGTGATGTTGCTAAGAAAATTATGCAAAAGAAAAGCCAAATGAAATTATCCGATGAAGTCTGTTTGTAGAGACCATGATTAAATTGAATTGAAAATATAGCACCAAGGATCTAAAACAACATAAACACTAGATAAACTAAGTTTCTCGGCATAAAGAAAAGTCCATGAACCAAATATACTCATAGACAATGACAGAATACGAAATATCTAAAACATAAGTAATTATGAATCATAGATACTAAATATTCATATACATCATAACAAAATTTTAGAGCCCAAATAATCTCTGGTATTAGCAACATCTCACAATTGGTCATACATGGAGTGCAACTCTCATACATTTGCTTATGCGACAGAATGTACTCCCCAGATACCTATTACACACTGTTAACTTCTTCGCAAGTAGAATAACATTCCAGATCCTTTTAAAGTGACTTTTTCCCGACTGACTTAATACTAGCAGAGGTCATAATAGCCTAGAGCCACAATAGTAACACCAATTAACCCTTTTCTCGTAACATAACTCCGTGTTTATAGATTTCCATTGGGCGCTTCTTGAATTCTTAATTCAGTTGTTGTCTTTTATTGATTCCACTTCCACTTTATTTTCCCTCTTTCACCTTGCACATGCTTGAAGCTTCTAGTTCTTTCCACTTACTTGTCTAGTTGGTGCATGATCTATTTTCACTGTTAGCATGCTTGCAGTTAGATTTCTGCATGTCCTAACTTTTTTCTGCCACTTTTGATCTTTCGTTGCCATGTTGAGCTTTCTGAAAAACGTTAATACTTCCCTAAAATCAGATTCACTTAAAAAAGGGAGGGCCCAGCCGACCCTTCCCCTAGCTCACCCTTGATGGGAATACTATGGTAGAGCAAGGTTTGGTTAACCCTTCCTTAGGATTCCCTCTTATGAGAAGACTATGATTGAAAAGGGGTCAAATGACCTTTCCATAGGCTCATTCTCTTTTTTTGTTTAGAGAATATGAACAAAATTAAAGTGGAGATGGACGAAATAAGTAAGCCCTACTCTCGATTTGTTTATGAAATAATATGCATCCCTCGACCTACCTATACGATAGGGGGAGGATCAATGCCTACTACAAAATGTATTATTTGTATTGTAGCAATCGACATGAATCAGAAAAATGTGCAAAATCGAACGCTTATCTTGGTATCTACCCCATGCATGAACTACTAAGATGTCCAAAAGAAATGGCAATCATATTTTCAAGGTAGAGCACCAATTGGTTCTCAGATTTTACATAAAAATGGGCCTGAAAATGAAACGTTGATGGGATGCCATGGCCATTGGTGCTTCGTTAATATTGGGGAATTTAGTAACTAATTGGTTTTTCTTACATTTTGCATTTTTTTGGTTAACATTTGGAATTGAAATGGTTATTGTGGAAGGATCATTTTGTGAACCAATGTTTCTATGCAAAGTTCAATTTTTTTTTATGTAAAGTTTTTTTGGGGTCTATGTACCACATAAGCTTCATAACCTTTGAAAATTAAATTTTCTTTATTAATAACAAAATTTAATATATATTTTTAAAATATTTATTACATATATAGAAAAGTATTTAAATCGTAAACTAGAAATAAATGAAAAAAAGTGTATGCAATGTATATAACATCTTTTTTAGAGAGTAAATAAAACAATTATAAATCAAAATAAGTAATTGAAGGTATATACAATCTACATAAAATTTTTTTATGGGTAAATAAAAAATTGAATCTAACAAGTTAACATCTTTAATTAATAATATATTTCTATTTTTTAATCTTTAAATTTAAATGAATAAAATATTTTTCTTTTTAATTTAACTCTTTCTATTTAAAAAATAATAATAAAAAAACACCTTTACAAAAAGAAACTTACATTTCCACAATTTATTATTTTAGTAATTCCCATTTCAAGTTATAGATGATTACTATATTTTTTTTTGTCTTTAATAAACATAGATGTAAACAAGGTTGCGTGGCAGCGCAGTCCCTGCCAACGAGGATAGAAAGCAAATTGTGAAAAATGGGGTCGAATTGTAAATGAAACGAAGTGTTCAATGCAAAATGTATAGCACGGAAATTTTGTGTGCAACATGTATATCACGAAACATAGTGCAAAAGTAAATGACGCTTGGTAGGCAGAGGAGCATCTATTTTTTAAAAGTATATAGGAAACCTATTTTTTTTAAAGTATATAACAAACTAAAAATTTGTTGACAGTGGAAGAATAAATTTGGAAATTTAAATGCATTTTCCATATGGACTGGTGAAAGATAAAAATACATGATGACATAAAATTAAAAGGAGATAAGAAATATAAAAATTTAAATGCATTTGTGAATATGGGGTATAAGTAAATGATGCTTGCATTGTTGAGCACCATTTATTATTGAGAACCATTTATTGTGTGCACCATGTATATCACGGAACATGGGGCAAAAGGAAATGACGCTTGGTAGGGAGAGCACCATCTATTTTTTGAAAGTACATAGCAAACCTATTTTTTTTGAAAGTATATAACAAACTAAAAAATTTGTTGACAATGGAAGAATAAATTTGGAAATTTAAATGCATTTTCCATATGGACTGGTGAAAGATAAAAATATATGATAACATAAAATTAAAAGGAGATAAGAAATATAAAAATTTAAATATATTTGTGAACATGGGGTATAAGCAAATGACGCTTGCATTGTTGAGCACCATTTATTTTGAAATATATAAAAAAAGAAAAGTATGTAACATATAAAAAAGTAAATGCATTTTCCATACAAACTGGTGGAGGATAAGACGTCGACGTCTGTAACATATCAAAAAGTAAATGCATTTGTCATAGAGAGTGGTGAAAGATAAGAATAGAGTCTGTAACATATAAAAATTTAAATGCATTTTTTATTTGAAATTTGTCAAAAAATAAAAGTTTGTTACATACTACTGGAAATTTTGAAATATACAAAAAAATTAAAGTCTCTTACATATAAACCGGAATTTCAATGCATTTGTCATGTTGACTGGGATTGGGGCTCCCACAGACCATTAGAGAAATATGTACAAGAAACAAGATTGTGAAAAGAAGATAGAGTGCACTAGCTGCAAAAATAAATAAATGGAAAGGTATAAGTGTTTACCTATACATCTCTATTTAAGAAACTGGAATAACTGGGTCGATAAACAAAGCAAGATGCAATGAGTAAACTTATAGTGCGGGTACATATGAGCCCTTTGGCTATTTTCTTGCGGCTGTCGTTTCATTGATGTCACCGATGAATGCAGTTTCAAGGATGTCCTCCATGGCTGCTGGAATGTTGGAAACTGCATGTTTCCTTTCATCGACAACCTGTTTCAATTGCCTTTCGAGCCATTCTTCAATGTAGCCTCTCATTGGGGCAACGTTGATCTCATTCCGGATTTTTATGTTGAAAATATCATTTTCTAATTCTTGGAAGTCGATAGAAAGATTAGAGAGAGCCTGATGAATTTCCTCATTCTGCACTGCATATTTGACTAGCCAGTCGTGGATGTGAGCTTCATCAAATTGAAGGATGCTGTAAAAATTTTCCAGAGACAAGGCCTTAAACATAACAACCTGTTTATCGAACTCTTGCCTGGTTAAGGGAAAGGAGTTTGCGATTAAGTGGGGGTCTTGGAAGTTGTTGGTTTTCCCGGCTAAGTCTATATTTGACAGACTTGTGAATAATTTATCTTTCTTAGATATGGATTGTTCACATGACTGAACAATGAGATGCAGGTTCTTCACTTTTTCTTTCCAACATGCATTCAATTGGGTGATCCGGTTTTTGGATGGAAGATCTTCTTCTCTTATTTTTGTTTCTGTCATATTGTTGACAATCTTGCCAAAAGGGATGACCGTTTTTAAAAAGAATTTTTCTTCATCTTTTAATTCGGCCTGCAAAATATCGAGCAAGCTATGTGCCCTGGTTCCAAGGGAAGTGATGGTTTGTGATCTTTTCCATGCCTCAGTAACCACTTCCATTCTTTTTTTTATATTGTTCTCCACATATCCTTTACAAGATGCGAGGAGGGTGGAGGATGCTTTTACATTGGGTGCAGGGGTGCCAGGCATGGCTATTGCCAAAGGATCGACAAGCAATGGCATAGGAATGAAAGTGTCTTCCAATTCCTTCAGTCTGGCATTCTCGGTCTCGATGCTTCCAATGGAATCATGAAGTGCTTCTCCGGTCACGGTGTGAAGTTGACAGATTTGGGATGGCCGCATGTTGGCAACATCAACCTTTGAACGAGATTTTCCTTTCTTATTTTTAACATTTTTTCTCTCAATAATCAATTTTTTGTTCCGGCTATCAAAAACAGCACTTTGGAACACGAAGGATTCATCTTCGTCAAAATTTTCAGTAATGGATATGTCCATTGGATGGCTATGGTGGATGGTGTCTCCAGGCCGATCAAGGAAGTGAATCATGGTATCCAGATCAGTGACAAGTTCCATGTCCACATTTTTTTTCTCTTCTTCTCTACTGGAAGCTTGTGAGAATTATCAATTTTAGAGTGAGGAGGGTCGTTAGCTCCTCCTCTGTTTGAAGAACTCTGGGTTTCTTTGTTGTTGTGATGGGCTGTTAGAGCGATGCTCCAGGATGTCATACTTTTTGGAGTGGTATTTGCGGATGGAACACTCTTGTCACTGGGTCCTTTCCCTTGTTGTGTGTACAATTTAGTGCAGCTTTGCACTGTCTCTACCTCATCGGCATTAGAGGCAGTACCATTGTCGCCACTGTCTCTGTTTTTGGGTAGGTGTTTTTTTACAAATCAATCGCTGAGGCCAATTGTTTGTAAATGCTGTCTAAAAATATCATAGGGGTCGAATCCTCTTATGACTTCAGCATATCTCAGGTTGGAAATGCTATAATGTGCTGCGAAATCATCAATTTTGTTGACGTTTTTCAACACGAACTCCCCTATTTTCCAAGGAAGAGAAATTAACTGTTTTTTTTTCTTTCTTTGGAACAGATGGAACCAATAGTTGTATTGACGTGCTACTTTTGCAACAAACATTTTTTCTGTAATGTGACATGGAAGGAGAGCAGGCATTCCATGGAGCCAAAAATTCTTATGACAGTGTAATTATCTAAATGTTGGAGTGTCCCCTTCTTGTTCAAAAAACTAGTTTCCTATTCAAATATGCGGGGAGAATCTTCTCCTAACAACAAAACTTTGAAAACAGACAGGAAGCCATTAAAAACTTCATAAAAATAGTGGGAATCCTTATGTTTCCACAAGGCCTAGTACCAAAATGTTACTGGGTGGAATTCACAATTGACATTCTTGGACATAGATAGTTGCAGAAACCGACAAGAATGCACTATGGAAAAAACTAAATAGGATGACATATAAAGTTTATTTTCCCTTTTGTAGCTTGACAATTGGGAAGAGATTTCATGGGAAATTAACCTGCCCCAATAAACAATGGATTGTTCATTGACTGTGAAATACAAAATATAAATATCCATGCAGGAAATAGTATTTGTGGACTCTTGTCCCATTATTCTTGTAAACAACCAAACAATTTTGCGAAATGGATTTCTAAATGAACTAACCCGCATGCTTGTAATATCTTCAGGAACTGGAAGTGAGTTTTCCAAAAAAAGGGGAAAGAGGTCCAATCCGTTATTATGCTTTTCTAGGAACTGTTTGCAATCTTTTCCTCTGAACGTCAATGTTGGCTCCGACAATTTCAACATCTGGCGGAAGACTTGAGGTGAAAAATAAACAGAAGAGCGGTCCTGCAGTGGAATAATTATTTTCTTTGCAATAAATTTATCGGCGCACCAAGAGACCAAGACCTTAAAATCAAAAACCTCAGGGACACAACCTGCATGAGCAATCCTGGAGGTCCAAATTACTTGGTTCTCTGTGGTAGAGGTTGAGTAATAAGAAAATACCCTGGACCAGTGGAAGTTTTGGTCCTCGCACCCGAAAATGTTCACTGTATCTCCACAGAACTATTGTCGAGATGATGCCATAGGTTTATGAGAAGGTTTCTTTGCTGCAGATGATGGTTTAAATGAACAGTTAGAGTCGATAATGTAACTTTTCGCTAAATCTTGGTTAAATTCTTATGAATGGGAAAGCTCCTCGAGCCTTTCGTTGATTAATGACAATCTGTATTGGTGGTGCATGATGAAATCTTAGCAGTAAAGTTTATTTATTGCATATTTAGAAATGTGAAGGTGGCGGGTACGACGAAGAGCAATTAAGGATTGGAGGTTTCATGAATGTGCGAAGGCCATGTCGTGTGAATGGGATTTCATGATCTTGAAATGAACACTCGGAAGGGATAATATAATCCCCCCAAAAAGTTTGGTTTAATGCGCATCAATACGAGATGTCCTTGAGCCTTTCACCCATCAATGACAATCTATACGGTTTCTGCATGATGACATGTTAGAATTAAATGCTAGTAATTCCATATTCAGAAACAAGATATGTACATATATATATAATTTTTTTTTCTTTTATTATAGACAAATGTGAAGGTGACAGAGACGACAGAGGGCAAGGAAAAAATGGTAAGCTCTGGAAAGCAGTTGGACGAGATTCAAAAAAGGGTTACGGGGATAGTCAGGACAACAGAGTGTTGCACGGTCAAATTTCATGTTTCGTAATTTTTGAGTGAAAAATGTGTAAAACAAAAGAGATCATGATGGGGCAGTTTAGAAGCCGGTTTGTATATTTGCGGAATTCCGGAAAAGTGGCTAAGTATGGAATAGGGAAATTGCTAATTGCATGCATAGCAATAAGATCTTATATATAATTGACAATTGCTAATTGCAAAGGGGTGCGGGCACAAGAAAAAACGACTATGAATTGAATATTTCTTCAACCCGCCAAACCGACGATCCTCCAAAGAAATTTGAACAAATGGTGAAGTATGGAAACCGGACAGACGAGATTCAAATTGGGGTGACAATGGTTCCACAAAATATGTGAGAACCCGACAGTTAAATTGTATTTCTCGGAAGTTTCAGTGCAAAATGTGCACCACGGAAGAGGGCATGATAGGTGGACTGTAATACGAAAGAGGGTATGATCTAAGAATTGTTGCAAATTTGTATATCGCGGAAGTGAAGGTACTATTCGCAGGCCATGGAACACCAAAAGTCCAATGTAGAGACCGCCTATCGGGAATTCATGGTCGGAGAAGTTTCTGGGTATGGAATGGGGAAGCGTTCGGTTGGTGTCGTGATAAAAGAGCACAAGTGCAGCTATGAACCTGCAAAACCACCCACGCGCTCAACCATACATTTTCGAAAAAATGAATAAGTGGAAAAAAAGATAAAGTTTAGGGAAAAGAGAAATGAATATTTGGCCAAGTATAGAAGACAGAAAAACAAGGACCAATATATTCACATCTGTAACAGATATCCCATTTTCGTGGCAAGAGATACACTTGGAAAGAATTGTGAAGTTGGCGGGGACAGAAAACAATGAGCAGGAACATGATCCACAAGTTTACTTGGTTCTTGTTTGTATGCTTCCTTTGTCAATTTGTATATCGCGGAACTTTGAGGAATTCTATTACTGAGGCAGCCGACAAGTTTGGCTAAGGAAATCTTGAGCCCCCCAGCCCTGGAGCTTGTCTATCAATTTGTATATCGTGGAGCTCCAAATGATGTTTGGAGGTAACAGAAAAGTAGAAGTGCAATGTTGACCCGGTCAACGTGCAAGACCGTCTGTCAATTTGTATATGGCCGAACTCTGGGTGCCAGTTGTGGGACACGGAACAATAGAGGGTCAATTTAAAGAAAGGGGAAGTGGTCGTTGGAAACGCGTGAATCCGTGAAGCTGTAGAGCAAGGCATTTTCGGGAAAAAACTATTAAGTAACCAGGAAGAGAAACTAGAGGTAATAAAAGAGTGGGAAAATAGAAAGGCGAAAGGCAGTTTTTGTAAGCGCGAATTGGTTTCAAAGAATCCCCATTGTTGGAAAACCATGATTTTCTACTAAATGTCAGCAAATGTGTTGTTGAAGATTAGATTTTATTGCAACGTGTGTGTGTAACTATGTTCTTGATACATCTTCCATGAATGTAACATATTAACTTAACTACTAAACTTCATTTTCTACTAATTGCCAGCAAATGCTTTGTTCAAGATTACATTTTATTGGAACGTGTGGGTGCAAATGTGTTCTTGATACATTCTTCCATGACTGCAACATATTAACTTAAGTATTAAACTTCTTGCATTATGGACTGTTAGCATTAAAACTTAATAAGTGCATGTCTACAAACAAGAATAACTATTTTTCTGCAACATTATACATTGATATTGCTATGTTCTATTTGCATTACGAATAGAATTGAACGTTGGTTTCAAACTGTGTAATCCATTTTTTGTTTGCATAAAAAGTTGGTGGATTCATACAGTACATTGGCATATAATTGTTAGAAGTTCCATCTTATAAAAAATAACCTAAGTAAACACAATATCAAAGAAGTACAAGAGCATCGAACCATGCCAATGAGAACATGCATTAAATCCAGAAAAGAGGCAGTAAGGAAGAGTCGAAGGAAAATATTTTTTAATAGCAAATCCATTTAAAAAAAATAAAAAAAACACCGAGTATTGTACATCTATCCTTATAAATTGGACCTAGTTCTTCGGGCCAAAACATTGAACGTATCTATGACAAACACATGCACAAGATCTGCAGTATGCAAGATCCTTGCAATTTTCTCCTCGATGAATCATCCTGTGCTGAAATTGATATTTTTCACAAGCTTCCCATGAGGAAGAAGAAAAAAAACGTTGCAGGGAAAATGGAATAGCCCTTAGCTAAAACCGCCTCTGCATAGTCCAAAAAAATTTAGTAGCATAGCCTGCACATGCAATTCCAGAGGCCCAAATTAGTCCATTCTGGGTAGAAGGAGATGACTAGTAAGAATATGCCCTGGAATAGTGGAACCTCTGGCCATTATGCCCCAATGTGTTTACTGTGTCTGGAGAGAACTGGTGCCAGAAGTTATTAAGAATTTCTGTTTGCTTGAGATGATGTTTGAAATGAAAATCGGGGAGGGATAATATAACCCTCCTCAAATTATGGTTTAATGCATATCAATGGAATATCTCCTCGAGCCTTTCGCTGATGAATGAAAATTTCCAGGGTTCGTGCGGAATGAAGTGTCACCATCACAACTCACTAATTGCACAATTAGAAAAAAATGCGAAGGTGGTGATGACGGTGAAGAGAGATTAAGAATTAGAAATTTCTTAAAAACACCAACCTGTTGGTGCACAAAAAAAAAAGATTGCATCGCCTTTCAAATGAATACTTGGAAAGGATAACATACTTGTGCGCAAATCTTAGTTTAATTCGTAGTAATGAAAAATATTCTCCGGATTTTCGGACATTAATGACAATCTTAATGGTTCTTGTAGGATGAATACTGCCATTAAAGATTAATTATTGCATATCTGGAAATAAGTACAAAGGCAACGATGATGGCGAAATCGATTCCAAGAAATACCAAAATATGGAAAGCAGTCGGGCGGGTTACAAAAGAAAAATGGCAGAAGATATACCAAGGAGACATGAAGGGCTGATGGTCATATTGCATCCCAGTGACAGATATAGGTCGTCAATTTGTATGTCGCAGAATTTGTAAATTGACAAGCAGACCTGCAGGTTGCCTAGCTCAGCATTGCACTTTCATTGTTCCATGTCCTCCAAATAGAACTCCGATTCCGCGATATACAGATTGATAGATGGACTCGAGGGCAGACGGGTTCAAGATTGCCATTGTTTATGGATGACAATCCCTATCAACTATCTAACATATCTAAAAACATTATTTTCAATACTAAATTATCAATATTACATATTGATATTGCATAATTTTTTTAGACGAGAAAGTTTGTACAATCTGGTCGGGTGAGTTATTTAAAAGTTTTGTGACAAACGAACAATACATAGTAAACATGTACTTTTATAAAGTATGGACATGAGATTTTATAAAGCATATGTGGATCCCTCATTCCATACTTAGGCACTTTTTCAATTGCGAGTTCTCGGCCTAGCGGGGTGAAAATTGAGCCTCTATTGTTTCGTTTCCTACAAATAGCACCCACACTTCCGCGATATACAAATTTACAGGCGGAGTTGCGGGTTTGTTGTTTCAACCTTGCACTTTTATTGTCCCCTAGTGATTCTGTATTAATTCCATATTTAGCCACTTTTTTGGATCGAGGGCTCTCGGGCTGGTGGGCAAAATATTGGGCCTCTATTGTTCCTCGCTCTACAAATAGCACCCACAATTCCACGATATACAAATTCAGAAGCGGACCTATGGTAAATTATTACTATTAAATATTGATATTGCAGATTTTAATTAGACGAGAAAGTTTGTACAATCTGGTCGGCCGAGCGATATAAAAGTATTCCGGCAAATGAGAAATACATAGTAAACATGTACTTTTATAAAGTATGGACATAGATTTAATAGAACATATGCGGATCCCTCATTCCATACTTGGGCACTTTTTGGATCACAGGTTGGCAGCCTCGCGGGCTGAAAATTGAGTATCTATTGTTTCGTGTCCTACAAATAGCACCTAGACTTCCATGATATACAAATTGACAGACGGACTTGTGGACATGAGTCTCTATATAAAGTATGGACATGAAATTTTATAGAGAATATGCGGATCCCTCATTCCATACTTAGGCACTTTTTGGATCGCCGCTTCGCGGCCTAGCGGGCTGAAAATAGAGTTTCTATTGTTCCGTGTCCTACAAATAACACCCACACTTATGCGATATACAAATTGATAGGAGGACTTGTGGGCTTCTTGGCTGAACATTGCATTTTTATTTTTCCGTAGCGATCCCGTATTAATTCCATATTTAGCCACTTTTTTTGATCGGCGGCTCTCAGGCTGGCTGGCTGAACATTGCACTTTCATTGTTCCATGTCCTCCAAATAGACTTGAAGTTCCGCAATATGTAGATTGACATATGGACTCGAGGGCTGGCGGGTTGAAATTTTCCATTGTTTACGGATGGAAATCCCCATCAAATATCTAACATATCTAAATACATTATTAGACATGAGATTTTATAGAGCATATGCAGATTCCTCATTCCATACTTACGCACTTTTTGGATCACGGGTTTGCAACCTGGCGGGCTGAAAATTGAGGTTCTATTGTTCTATTGTTCCATGTCCTACAAATATCACCCAGACTTCCGCAATATACAAATTGACAAGCTGACTTGCGTGTTGGTTGGGTGAACATTGCACTTTTATTGTCCCATAGCGATCTCGTATGAATTCCATATTTAGAATTTTTTTTTTATCGTGGGCTCTGGGGCTGGCGAGCTGAAAATTGGGCCTCTATTGTTCCATGTTGTACAAATATGGCTCAACATTTCACTTTTATTTTTCTTTGTGCTCCAAATAGCACTTGGAGTTCCGCGATATACAGATTGACAAATGGACTCGAGGTAAATTATTATTGTTAAATATTGATATTGCATAATTTAATTAGACGAGAAGTTTTGTGCAATCTGGTTGGGCGACTGATATACAAATATTCCAACAAATGAGAAATACATAGTAAACATGTACTTTTATAAAGTATGGACATGAGATTTTATAGAGCATATGCAGATTCCTTATTCCATATTTACGCACTTTTTGGATCATGGGTTCGCGGCCTGGCAGGCTGAAAATTGAGGTTCTATTGTTCTGTTTCCTACAAATAGCACCCAGACTTCCGCGATATACAAATTGACAGGCGGACTCGATCTGGTTGGATGAACATTGCACTTTTATTGTCCCATAGCGATCTCGTATGAATTCCATATTTAGCCATTTTTTTTTATCGGGGGCTCTAGGGATGGCGGACTGAAAATTGGGCCTCTATTATTTCGCGTTGTACAAATAACACCCACAATTTCACGATATAAAAATTGACAAGAGGAACTGTGGGCTGCCTGGCTCAACATTGTAGTTTCATTGTTCTGTGTCCTCCAAACAACACTCGAAGTTCCGCAATATACAGATTGACAGATGGACTTGAGGGCTGGCGGGTTCAAGTTTTCCATTGTTTACAGATGCTAATCCCTATCAACTATCTAACATATCTAAAAAACATTATTTTCAATACTAAATTATTAATATTAAATTTTAATATTGCAGAATGTAATTAGATAAGAAAGTTTGTACAATCTGGTCAGACGACTGATATAAAAGTTTTCCAACAAATGAGCAATACATAGTAAACATGTACTTTTAGAAAGTATGGACAAGATATTTTATAGAGCATATGCAGATCTCTCATTCCATACTTGGCCACTTTTTGGATCGTGGGTTCTTGGCCTGGCGGGCTGAAAATTGAGCCTCTTTTGTTCCGTGTCCTACAAATACCGCCCAGACTTCCATGATATACAAATTGACAAGTGGACTTGCGGACTCCACAACTGGTGGGTTCAAGATTGCAATTGTTTAGGGATGGTCATCCTATCTAACTTTATCTAAAAAAAATATTTTCAAATACTAAATTATTAATATTAACTGTTGATATTGTACAAGTGAATTACATTAAATTATTAAAGGATGTTAAATCACTTACTTTTAAAAAAATGAAGGAAACACACCGATGGACAATTTTTTATTATAATTTTGTGGTATTAAATTAATATTGAAACGAGTGATAATTGATTACATAAAAGAACTGGTGCAAATTTCATATGAAACACACCAACGAGTTTTAATATTAAATGCGCCGATGAGATTAATAATTAAAATACACCAAGAAACATCGACATAGAGATGTAACATTTCACAACGACATTGGACAACGCAATAAAATAAATTAAAACATATTTTATTATATGAATAAGAGGGTTTTTGTCATACAAAATGGGACACTTATCGACAATCCCTTGTCTTTCAATTAGGACACTATTTCCATTACATTAAACAAAAATGTCTAATTTTCACAGACAATTATTCCAAAAATATACAATTGCAACTTGCATTGATATCCAAATATATTGGTCATCATTCTTCACTAGAGTTGTTGTTAGTACTTGAGATACTTCCATGCCTTGGGTTATTTTGTTGAATGTTTGGTTTATTGTCTTGATTGTTTTTTTTCTTCTTGAAGTTCCATCTACAAACATAAAAATAAACTGTAATGAGTCTATCTACATTGGTGAGAATAATAAAATTTGAAATAAATAATATACATGAATGTAAATTGAAAAGAGACGTACCTCCAAAGCACGAAGTGACTCATGAATCATACACATATGTTCAAAATCAAATCTCATGCCTTGTTTCAACAATTCTTTTGTTGGCTCAGTTCCATACTTTGTTTCCTGCAAGTTTTATACCCCATGATAAATCATAGATTTAATATAAAGTATTATTTTTGTTTCATTAATTATAAAATGATGGAAGTAAAACAACATAGATTATACTTACAAATTCAACAATAAATTTTTGATATGCCAAAATATACTAACAACCCTTAATTAACCCAATGCCAATCCATTTTTTCTAATGTCTCTTCTTTATATGTTAGCACCTGTTTGAATACATTCAAGGATGGTTATTGTAAAACAACTTAAAATATACAAAAAAAAAAAACTTAAGTTGTTGTAAGGAAATTAAAATTATTCACAAACTTTGCTATCAACCATTTTCTTCCTTGTCATCCAGTTTTATGTGAAAAATGAGGTCCATTTTCTTTTATTTTCTATAAGAGAATATTTGAAAATCAATATTTAATGTATAATTAATTATTTGTACCTAATAGAAAAACTCAATGATTACATACATTTGAAGCACGTTGTTGTTGAGATAGCTCCTCATGCGATGCAATTATGTCCAATTCTTTGATAATCTCCCTGTACACTTTTTTGGACTTTCCTACTGACATATTTTGGATACCAACTCGTTGGTCCTCTGGGATTTTCATAATTTTCCTGAAAAAATAACATGAGAATAAAGTATTTTTATATTGATATATGAAAACTAAATATCACAAAATTGATATATTAAAAAATATATACTTTGTAATATATATATATATATATATATATATATTAAAAATTGTTTTTAGGTATATTTCTTTTTGAATGATTCTTTTTTGTTGTTTTATGTTTTGCTATTGCAAGTCTGATAGGTCTCATTGACCATTGCTTTGGAAATGCTTCTTGTATTTTAAATATAACCTAGTTCCTGGAATCATTGGATTGATTTCTATTTTGTAAGTGGAAAGTATGTCTATACGCTAGTTCCACTATATCTCTCATAGTTTTGTAAATTTTTTTCCTCATTTGATTAATCTCCAACACCACTCCAAATGAGCTAAGGACCAATTCATCATCATTTACATATTCTATATTAATTATTTTTTTTGTTTTGTTATGATGACATTTTGTTCCCTCGTTGTTGGTTCCTGTAGAACATTAAACATATGTGGATTAATAGATTGTTTGAAACATGTCATATAATATTCCTAAGTATATTATTAATGAAAATTAAAAAAAAAATCATATTGAATAATATTTTTTCATTCACCTGATTCATCCCTCTGTAATTTTTTCATCAAGCTTTTACGCTCTTCTGCACTTAGATCGAAAATAATTTTATTGAGATTCCTCATTTTGTGGCCCTGCATGACACACACTAACCAATACATATTAGTTAAACTTACATATAGTTCAACCATATTAATTTTTTATAGAATTTATAGAGAACCTGCCTTTTTTGTTTTCCCAGATGTGTCATCATTATGTTGACCATAAATTTTCTTATTTGAAATTTGTTCACTCATATTTTTATCAATATACAACTTGTACCATTCAATACATAAATTATTAAATACATTTTATAAATAAATCACATAATTTTCAGCGAAAAAAAATCGTTGTAACCGATGTGCTTTTTATATACAAAGCACCGGTGTGTTCCATACAACAACACACACCAAACAATTTAATTTATTTTTTAAAATATTGTGAAATACAACAATGCGATATATATAGAAGACATCATAGAAACTATAGTAGAAAACAAAAAACATAGCAAAAAAATTAAACATTCATAAAAAAAAACAATAGTAAAATTACACACCGATGAAAAGAAAAATTAAAAAAATTATGTGACAACATTTTATGTCTTCGTTAGATGAGAACATCGACAATATTTTTTTTGTGCACCATATTTTTTTTTTTTTTAATCTGTCTTAATCGGTGAGTTCCTTATACATAAACGCATCGATGTGTTTATGTCAGAAAGGTGCACCGAAAAAGAGGAAAACATTTTTTAAAAAGTGTCAAATCAGAAATCGTTTAAAAATAAAAATAAAAAAGGTAGAGGGTTGAATGTGTTTGGGATCTGATGCAATAAGTGGTCTCTTTTCATCACATTCCAAACATTTATATATAGAAAAAAAAACCCATTATATCTAAAATACCTAAAATGAAAAAATCTAATTCTGAAGTGATAGAGGGAGTTAAAGCCTAGGGTGAAATTTTGCATTCACGTAAGCAAAAAGAAACAAGGGTTTAAGGTAAGTATGAATTATTTTATTTTATTTTTTCTGAATGTATGGTTTTGAGTGAATCACCATAACCTTCAAATCCTTATTTTCTAAATATTTATGTTGTTCCAAAGTATTCTTCTGCTCCACAATGCTCCTCGATATGTCTCTCTTCCAAATCTGTCTCCTGTAAATTTTGGCAAAATAATGAAAATATTGAATACCTTTTTAATATTAAAAAAAATTATGAAAATGGCTTAGAGTGAATCACCATACCCTTCAAATTATCATGTTCTGAATAATATTGTGGTTCCAAAGTATTTTGATCCTCCAGAATGTTCCTCCGTATGTCTCTCTTGCAAGTCTCTCCCCTACAAAATTTTGCAAAATAATGAAATAGTGAATAGCTTTTTAGTATTTAAATGACTTTATGAAATTTGATTCCCGCTCTTTTTTTAATTGTTTTAAAAAAATCACTCTTTTTTTAAAAACTTTTTCGGCATGATGGTGCGTTTATGTAAGATGCATTGGTCTGATCATATTACAATACACACCGGTGCATCCATATTATTTGATGCACCAGAGACATATAATTTGTTTTTATTAACAAAATTTAGAAACACGGTGTGGTTGATTTTTCAACGCACCGATGCTTATTAATAATATGTGCACTAGTGCGTTTGTGGTTCATAAGCGCACCTATATACTTTTAAAGTTATTTTAACTTTTATTTGCAAATAAATAGTATATTCATCTCAAATTATATTTTAGGATGAATTCACATGACTTACAATACTTCAGTATACATTTTACATTTTATGTCGTTTTATTCTTAAAAAATGGTTTTAAAACTATATTCAAACTCAAATTGTGGTATGGTCCTCAAAATTTATTTTAGTTATGTACATGAAAATTTATAGCTAATTTTGATGAAATGTAGGGAGAAAATATTATTATATGATCAAATGGCCAATTGTTCAAATTCCAACCCATTCCATATTGTTCAAATTCCATTGTGGAGTTCTCCCTTTCCATCTCTAGTAAGTTTAACTTATTTTATTTATGTTTCAATTATCTCATTGAATTTTTTTTATCCATGTCAATCTGAATAAAAATGTATCCAAATTTGTAGGATCCTGATTTAGAATCAAGTTCAGATGTAGACAATATTCCAGTACTGGTTCAAAAATGTCGGAAGGTCTTATCAGGAGTAACATACCACAAGCAGTTGGTAGATGAAAATGGATAAGTGCTTTCCCCTGTCAATTTAACATGCACATGTATGAAGCACATTTAACATTAAACATATCTAACATTACCTAAAACTGTACACATCAACATCAACATATAAATCAATTAAGTATATCATCATGATCAACAGGAAAAATGCACGTCTAATGAACAATGTAATTATAACATACACATCTATCAAGAACATTTCACATCCAAAACTAACATGAACTAACAATATACACATCAACATCAACATATAAATTAAGTACATC
>ML793145.1:570631-599625 GCA_009831015.1 Picea engelmannii
ATATATATATATATATCATGGACAAGTCATATAAATGCTATAACATATCTGGTCCAACCGCTGGAATAATCTGCATATGTACAACAATAGTGGAGGCCTGGTTTGTAGTGGAAGATGATGGATGATGAATAGGTCATGCCTGCTCATCTAGTTGAGGTGAAAGAGGAGGATGGGGAATAGGTCTGGCATGCTCATCTAGGTGAGGTGAAAGATGAGGATGAGGAATAGGTTCGACATGCTCATCTAGGTGAAGTGAAAGAGGAGGATGAGGAATAGGTTTGGCATTCTCATCTAGGTGAGGTGAAAGAGGAGGATGAGGAATATGTGTTGCCTCATCATTATCTAGGTGAGGTGAAGGAGGATGAGGAGGATGTGGAGAAGGATGATCACGTCCACCCTCATCAATCAATGTGGTACTGAACGAATTATTTGTACTGGAATAAGAGTTGTTCCTATCATCGAGAGCCCTCCTCACTATTAGTACAATGAAAGTTCCAATGATATGATGCACAAGAGGCATCAAATCACGTGACATATCCCTCCAAAGATCCAATAGCATAGTATTTGCCTTGATGTCTCGTATTAGGGTAGGGAAGACTCCCACTTTAGTAAAAAGTGCAGAGAGTCGGTAGCCCAACTCCAACCTAAATATGGTATCGGGCCTACGACGCATGTCATCAGGTATCTCCATCGAAGGACACTGTCCTGCCGTAGCCTCAACCATCATCTCCTCATCATCATTTTTTGGGGGAGGAGGCACGTCCCCAATGAAAGTGCCAATATTTGCAATATATATAGTACAATACAATAATTACATAGTTAATTCATTAAAGAATTTAATAAAACAAGTTAAAGAATGTGTTAGAATTAATTTTATTCTAATTAAGTAAGAAAATAAAATGAAACTATATTAATTTAAATAAAACACTAACATTACCTCTATCATCTGGTGGCTCATTTGTTGTGAAGAGAATGTTTGGACATCCTCGCCAATCCAAACCCATGTAAGGATACAACACCATGATGAACATGTGATCCGTCGCATTGCCTAGTAGCCCTAGTGTGTCTGGCGCAATCTTGGATAGAAACTTCGCCTGAACCCTCTTAGGAATCATCTCCCCCCACATACCCATCTGTGCATGAGTCCTCGACATAGGAGGCTAACAAAACAAATTCGGCCTTGTCTCTGGAAACCTTTGAAAAAATAAGCAAAATATCTGGGAGGCAAATGGGAAGTTCGACCTCCCACGTATCATAGCCCGACATTTGTCAAGCGCTATAAAAAACTGCCGTAAAAACATTCTAGACCATATGATACACCATGGCCTCTTTACCAATGAATCAACATAATAAAAAATAGGGTAGCTAATGTGTTTCCCATCACTGGTAAAATGGGCTATGGTAGTCACTAAGAGTGAGAGGCAACTAAGATCCTCTGCACCAAAAGAGGCAATTTTCAGCTGTCCACCAGACACTTGAAAATCAACTGGGGATAGTACCTCAACCCCAATATATTGTTGAGAGTACATGGTGCAGACCCCCCTTCTCTCTTAAGGGTTTTGCAACCTCTCGGTCTAGGATCGACCAAGAACTGAGTCTGATTGACTCTTTGGGTTTCTGCTAGAACCCAAACCCACTTACACAGGTCCTTTCCCCAAATGCAGGTTGAATGAGTCCCACGGTTACTCTCCTGGGTGTTGTTCGAACCTCAACGCCAAACAGGTGCTAACTCTTCTCTGCTAAGTTCATTTCTCTCACGTGACCACGGGTCCTAACCAAGAGCCTAAACAAAGGCGCGTTGTGATTTCGCGAGTCAGGTATTTGTATGCGAGTCACCTCGACCCTTTCGATCTCCGAAACCATGACAACGGTATAGAGCTTGCTAGCTCCTCCCTTATCCTCTTTCCAAATGACTCCTTATTATGGCCTGGGGCCAAACCTCCAAGCGTGTCATTATTTCTTGTATTGGTAATTCCCTTTGCGAATCACCTTTGTTCCCCGACTCTCGAAATGCCGATATTTTAGAGCTCTCAATCTGATGGTCCTTCTTTCCCCATGATATGATGGTTCAGATCACGTCGATATTTCATATATCATGAAGTCCAAAGAATTTCTACCTCTCCTCTCCCGATCCCCGAAATGCTGAAATGTCGATCTTTCAGATCTGACGGTCCATATCCTTCCTATATCCAACGACTAAGATAAAGTCGTGATTTTGCATTTCGTGAATCCTTACGCCTCAACCTTTGACTCTCTCGAGCCACGAGTTAGTGAAACACTGGTCTCTCACCATGTACCCTCCTTGATGATGGACGGTCCCGATCTTATTCTGGGACTTCGGGTCTCCGCGCTTCGACTATCTCAGTTTTCAAACTGAAAACCCCACGATGATTTTTCCCGGAGCGCACGATATGCTGACAGGTGTCCTCCAATAGATCGATGGCTCATGGCTATTCGACTCTCCAAGCTTCAGCAATATAAATCTTTCATCCTCTGCGTTCTTCCAGAATGACTTCACCTGAAATTCACAATCTCGTGCCACGCGTCCTATTTTGGATCTGACGGCCCAGATCTCCTCTGACACTTCAGGCTTTGGGAGTCTCAAATATCAACGTGATTCCTTCATTCTGCTCCCAGGTTTCTTTCACTTGGAGCTCATGGATTCTCGATATGTGTCTCTCGCTTGATCTAATAGCTATGGTCCATTGGGATGATCAAACGATTGAGATTTCACTTCGGAAATCCGGGACTTTGGACTTTGGGAATCTCAAATTTCAAACCTTGATGGGATTCCATGGGTGAGAAGTGTTAAAAATCACGCACCTTGGCAATATTGGACGATTGCTGATATCCCACACTGCGATCAAATGACCTCTGTTATTCCTCCTCCCAAACTTTCGATCTTTCTCTCTTATAAAATTTCTATGTGTTTGAAGGTTCAAACCCTCACTCCTCCTATGAGTCCAAGTCTTGGACTTCGTTAACACTTATGAAAATGTGTTATTCCTCCTGAGCTTGGTCTTTATGGAGACTTTGAAATCCCACGCACTCCTTGCACTAGATCTCTATGTAAGAGTTTGGATTATTGCGGACGATTAGGCACACCTTGCACCAGTCTCTTTGCACTCCTTGAAAAGGAAAAGTTTCGTGTTATCTCTTCTAAGCTTCAAAACCGAAACAAATTCCGTCGACACACTCCATGTGTTATATATGCACACCTTGCACTACTTCAACAAAAGAGAAACAATTGAAACTATCTAACATTCAAAGTTCCATCTACTCATAATGAGATTCATTCATTCATTCATGAAGACACAATAACAAGGAATTGCAAACAATGTTCACACCATGCATTGGATCAATTTTCCTCTATTATATTCCAAAGTAAAAATGGATACAACTGAAATTTCCTACTAATTTGTAGCTAGCCTCATTTGGGCGTACAAAAACTCTATTTATCTCAGAGGCTCTTAGGGTTCCCCCTGGCTACTTTTCTACTCTATAACTTAACCTAATGACTATCTAGACTGGTCGAATTCCAGATATGGAGTGGAAACTCCCACTTCGCTCGTAATCGTTCAAGCATGTCTCAAATGATTTTTCCGGAGATGAGTTCAAGCGTGCCTCAAAATATTAATTTCGGCGTTGAGTTAAGGTGACTTCAAAATATCTACTGTAACTGCCAGCATTGAGCTACCATACAGATTCCCAGACATTGATAGGTCTTGTTCCGGGCGATTGCCAACGATGCTCCTACATCATACTCCCCTTGAAAAAAATTCACGGACTCCCGTCCATGATATTTTTCACTAAATTTCCATGCTTCTATATAGCATCTTTGTTTTCCCAACTAGCATATTCTATTGGGTATCCCTTCCATTTGAACAGATACTCAAAATAGGTATTCCTCCTGGTCTTTTTGTCGATCCTTTGATCAACGATCTTCTCCATTTGTGGCTTTTCTGCTACATGCATTTGTTTCTCCCACTGAATCTTCACTTGATCTTCTGATCCCTCTGTGTCATCCTTTCTGTAAGGATATAGGTCTGAAACACTGAATATGGGTGATATGCCCACATCATCTGGCAACTCAATCTCATAGGCGTTTGCATCAAACTTCCTTAAGACCTTACATGGTCCTATCTGCTACATCTTTAGCTTGTTATATGTTTCCCTAGGGAACCTTCCTTTCCTGAGATGTGCCATAACTTGATCTCCTACTTCAAACTGAAGTTCTCTGTGATGTTGATCAGCTTTGCACTTATACTCCTAGTTAGAGTTTTGCAACTGTCCTCTGATTTGGCTATGTACCTTCTGCATTTCTGCATCAAAATCTTCTGCTCCCACGTTCCTGATCTCACTCTGTTCTAAGTCTCTCAACTCAGATACTCCCTTGCTTTGCATTCCATACAATATTTGGAATGGGCTCTTTCCAGAGCTCATGTTTGGTGATTCATTGTATGAAAATTCTGCATGTGGTAGAATCTGATCCCACTAATTATGATGTTTAGTGACCAAAATCCTCAACAAGTTTCCAAAACTTCTGTTTACTACCTCAGTCCGTCCATCTGTCCGAGGGTGATAAGCTGAGCTGAAGGACAAATCTGTCCCCAACTTCTTTCAGAGTCTTCTCCAAAAGTGACCAACAAATTTTGTGTCTCTGTCCGAGACAATGCTTCTGGGTAGGCCGTGAAGTCTTACAACTTCCTTGAAAAACAAATTTGCAATATGCATTGCATCACTGGTCTTCTGGCATGGGATGAAATGTGCCATCTTTGAAAATATATCCACTACCACAAATATGGAATCAAATCCGCTTTGTGTTCTTGGAAGTCCCAACACAAAATCCATGCTTATTTCATCCCAAGGCCTCTCTGGTATTGGAAATGGTTGATAGAATCTGTCAGGCTGCTAAATTGAAGCTTTTAAGTGACCTGAAACACTAAATTGTCAAACCAGGGTTGGTAAACTTTGAGCTGATACACAGTATGTGCAGGTAAGCGTCTAGTCTCTATCTGAATTCTATCCTAAGAAGAAAACACACACCTATTCTGAGAACTTGAATTTTAATAACTATCTTGAAACTGAGCATTTCCTATTTAAGTCATCAACAGAAAAACAGTCTTATGCTCAAATGCTGGTACTGCTATTTCTATTCAAAAGTGTGGTTCCACAAGATTATTTTACCTCTATGTCCGATCATTTATCATCATCACTTCTATTCCAGCCATGACACAAAGAGTATTTTCGAAAATGCATTCAATCTGGTCATCAAAATGAATCTAAAGCTGTCTATAGGAAAACATAGTACTTTCCTACTTACTGGTACCAGGAGCTCCCCTTTGTTCTAACTGTAATCTAACTGTTCTAAGCAGGCAAGGTAACTACTGTCTAACAAAGCAAAGTGCATGCTAATTCTGAGTTATATTCGAATTGAAAATGAAAATCCAAACAATACCTCGTTCGTGCTCTTATCCCCTACAGGCATCAATCATGTGTTCTATATTCACCAACACAAAAGATAACAGTGTGTGGGAAACGATTTTGTTGGAGAACGATTACACACAATTCTGAAACACTAAATCTACGATGCACTATGAGCTGCAGATATACTATTCAGTTAAGCGAATACTAACACACTGAAGCAACTAAATCTATGACATAACAAAGCTAAATCTATTGCAAAATAAGGCAGCGACTTGCACCGGTTTGGCGGGCCCAACCAAACTACACAACCGCTGTGGGTAACAACCAGAGCCGACTAGATCATTCTATGCAAACACGGTGTAACTTCACGCCTCATTAACTCATAAGAACAATACTCAGATCATATGATAGTCGAATAATATAACGTAACAACAGTTTTTATTCAAAAACATAGGTTCACGGCATAACATAATCCAGCAACAATAACAACAATCCGTTCTCAGGAGTGATCCTGGGTTTTTATATCCAAATCCTTCTATTTGTAACAGTCTAAAACAAAGGTACGTAAAACAAACGGATCCCCGATCCGAGAATAGTCTTGCAATCAAATTTTAAAACGTATTTCACATCTTCGTGACACGTAGTGTCACGAAGTGTGAACGATGAAGAATCACGACCCAGTCCTATCATTATGCCTTCAAGCACCCTGTGGCGATGACTCCAGCTGTCCTGTGAATCTTTCTATCTCTCATTCGAACCATAACGCACACCATAACGCACAGATCTCGAGCGGCTCCATTGGTACCTCCACGGGTACGAGTTGGTACCTGGTACCGGTATCCTGTTCCAAATATAGAAGTGGTACCTAACCCAAGCGATATTAGTTCCAAAACCAATTTAAAGCATTAAAGTGCATAAAAATAGCTTGAAATGAAAAGATACCTTAGGTAACCTCATTGAATAGTTATGTCCAAAACAAGGCTAAAAGGGTGGTACTGGTAGATAAATGGAGGTCTGTGGCATATAATGTGGGAAAAAACATGATCAAAACCGGGGACCAACAGAATCTAGTGTTCTATCTCTTCCCTTTTGCATGTTGGAAGATACTACATCTGTTCATAAACTTTATCACTTATGTTCTCATACCTGGCCAATAGTATGAACTGCTCAACTGTGCAAACATTTTATCATGGCCGAAATATCCAACCAATCCTCCACTATGCTTTTCTTTGAAAAGGTTATCCCTCATTGAACATCTTGGTATGCACAATTGATTTCCCTTGAACAACATTCCCTCTTGAATCATGTACTCTGTCCATTGGCTTTTGTCTCTCAGCACATGGTTCACACATGATTCGTATGCTTCCTTGAAATCTGTATCAACACAATACATATCCTTAAGGTGTTCAAACCCCAAGGTCTTCACCTCCTCATTCTTCCGAGGTGTAAATCTGTATGTTGCCTTGTTTGGAAGACTTGCTCTTGGTATCAAGTCAATATGGTGGTTGATACTTTTGACGAGTGACAATGAATTAGGCAGCTCATCCACCACTATGTCAGCAAAATTATCGAACAATTCTTGAACTTCTTCAGGCAAATCATCCATCAATGTACTTGTAAGGATAACTCTGGGTTTCCTCACCACAACGAGCTTCATCTCCTATTCTTCCTTGACTTCTTTCAAGAGTTCCTTCCCACTCATGAGAAGTATGCTTGTGCTGGCTTCCTCTTTCACTTTCTTCTCCTCTATTGGCAGCAACATGTGCATTCTACCATTCTTCTCTAAGGTGTATGTATTCTTCCTCCCATCATGAATGACATTCCTATCAAACTTCCACGGTCTTCCCAACAAAATATGGCATACATCCATGGGAATTACATCACATAGAATTTCATCTCGATATCCTCCTATATTAAAATTAACCAAGGATTGTTTAGTGACCATTACTTGGTGTCCTTTCTGCAAGCATGATACTTTGTATGGCTTCGGATGTGCAGTTGTCTCCAACTCTAGTTTCTCCACCATCTCCATGGATACTAGATTATTAGTGATCCCACTGTTGATTATGACCTTGCATACTCTGTCCTTAGTCTTGCAAGATGTTCTGAGAGACTATTCCTCTGCACCAGATTCTCAACTTCTACCTCTGGTTTTAAGAGAACTTTCCTCAACATCAGGTATCTCCCATCCTCTGCTCCTTCATCTTCAACATTTCCTCTCTGTTCTTCTTAAATGTGAGCTTCACCTCCTCCTTTCTTCTTTTCAGGACATTCCCAAGACATATGTCATGTCTTTCCACAGGCATAACATCTTACATCTCCTCATCCTCTTCTTCCTCTTCCTCTAGAATAATTTCTTCCACCACCCCGTCTTTCTCAGGAACTTCCTCCTCTTTCCGAGTGACTGTGTGGTTTCTCAGCCTTGTCCTTAGGCTTATTTTCTCTGTCATGGGTAACTCCCTTACTTTTGTTTGGGGCTAGGCTTTTACCTCTCCCTCTCTGGCTTTGTTTTCTAGCCAACTTCTTCTCTACTTTCAGTGCAAACTGATAAGCATCCTCCACCATCCTTACTGACATCATGCTGAGCTCATCCTGGACTTCATATCTCAGACGATTTATGTATCTAGAAACTTTTTCTTCATCTCTCTCCCTTTGTCCAGTTCTGATGTTTATCCTGTAGAACTCCTTTGTGTATTCCTTAAATTTCATCCCCTTATGTCTTAGGTTCTGCATCTTCCTGAACAGATTGATTTGATAATATTTGGGCATGAACTTAGCCTTCAACTTGGCTACCATTCTATCCCAATTCTTTATATTTTGTTTACTCTTGCTTCTCCTCTTAGCCTATAGTTCATCCCACCACAATGTTGCATGCCATTTTATCTTGGTGACAACTTGTTTCACCCTTTTCTCTTCATCGATCTCTTCATAGTTGAAGTGTTTATCCATGGATATTATCCAATGCAACATCTCTTCCACGTCTAAATTGCCTTCATACATTGGGACCTATATCTTGGCTTTGCCCCCCAATCTGGCAACTGCTTTCAACAAGCGCTCTTCAACAACATCCTCTCCTGTAGCTTCTTCAATGACATTCTCACCCACGACTTCTTCTCTCTCTCCATCACTGATGTCTTTAGTGTCAGATGATCATCTCCGCGCTTCCTCCATCGCCTCTAATCTTTCACAAAGTTCTCACATATCCCTTTCTACAACTCGATTGGCTAAAGGTGGTTCCACTCATCTCCTCGGTGGCATTGTGTTGACTATCTATCACACACACATAGTACAACTCTGAGTTCCTTTTGTCTCTTCTCCTTTGCCTACAGTCTGGAAGAAAAACTTCTGGCTCTGATACCACTTGGTGAAGACCCCCCTTCTCTCCTAAGGGATGCACGACCTCCCGGTCTAGGATCGATCAATAACTGAGTCTAATTGACACTCTAGGTCTCTGCTAGACCCCAAACCCACTTATACAGGTCCTTTCCCCAAATGCGCAGGTTGAATGAGTCCCACAGTTACTCTCATGAGCGTTGTTCGAACCTCAATGCCAAACAGGCGCTAACTCTTCTCTGCTAAGCTCCTTTCTCTCACTCAACCACGGCTTGTGACCATGAGCCTAAACAAAGGCGTGTCGTGATTTCATGAGTCGGGTATTTGTATGCAAGTCACCCTGACCCTTCTGATCTCCAAAACCACGAAAAGGGTCTAGCGCTCTCTAGCTCCTCCCTTATCCTCTTTCCAAATGACCCCTTACTATGGCCTGGGGCCAAACCTCCAAGCACGTTGGGATTTCACATATCAGGAATTCCTGCCGTGAATCACCTTTGTTCCCCGACTCCTGAAATGTCGATATTTCAGATCTCTCAATCCGACGATCTTGATTTCCCCACGATCTGATGGTTCAGATCGCGTCAGGATTTCGCATATCTTGAATTCGAAAGAATTTCTACCCATGCTCTCTCGATCCTCGAAATGACGAAATGTCGATCTTTCATATCTGACGGTCCAGATCCTTCCTTGATCCAATAACTTAGATCAAGTTGTGATTTCGCATTTCGCGAGTCCTTACGACTCAACCTTTGACTCCCCCGAGACATGAGTTAGCAAAATGCTGGTCTCTCGCCACGTACCCACCCTGACGATGGATGGTCCCGATCTTATTCTAGGACTTTGGGTCTCTAGGCTTCAACGATCTCAGTTTTCAAACTGAAAACCCCACAACAATTTTTCCTGGAGAAGACAATCTACTGACATGTGTCCTCTGACAAATCGATGGCTTGCGGCTCTTCGACTCTCCAAGATTCGACAATCTCAAGCTTTCGTCCTCCTTGTTCTTTCAGAATGACTTCACCCGAAATTCACGATCTCGCACCACGCGTCCTATTCTGGATTTGACGACCTAGATCTCCTCCAACACTTCGGGCTTCAGGGGTCTCAAATCTCAATGTGACTCCTTCTCTCTACTCGCGGGGTGATTTCACCCGGAGCTCATGGCTTCTCGATTAGTGTCTCCCTCTTGATATAACAACTTTGGTCCATTCGGATGATCGAATGATTGAGATTTCACTTCGGAAATCCAAGACTCCAGACTTCGGGAATCTCAGATTTCAAACCTTGATGGGATTCTGTGGGTGTGAAGTGTTAAAACCCGTGCACCTTGGTAAGATTAGACGGCTGCTAATCTCTCGTGTTGCGATCCAACGACCTCTGTTACTCCTCCTCCCAAACTTCTGATATTTCTGTCTTAGAAAATTTCTAAGTGTTTGAAGGTTCAAACCCTCGCTCCTCCTATGAGTCCAAGTCTTAGACTTTGTTAACACTTACGAAAAAGTGTTATTCCTCCTAAGATTGGTCTTTATGCAGACTTCGAAATCCCGTGCACTCCTTGCATTTCGGGGATTTTCGACAACTTAGGTTCGAAGATTTCTCCAAGAAAATCTCCTCTCACCCTCCCGACGTTCTCCTTTAACTCTGTTCTCACTCTGTGACAGACTCTTACGCAGATTCGAATTGCTGTGGATGACTGTGCACACCTTGCAACAGTCTCTTTGCACTCCTTGCAAAGCCCCTTCGACCCTTAGTCGAATCACAGACTTGTGCACTCCTTGCACTAGATCTCTATGCAAGAGTTTGGATTCTTGTGGATGACTGGGCATGCCTTGCACCAGTCTCTTTGCACTCCTTGCAAAGGAAAATTTTCATGTTATCTCTTCTGAGCTTCAGAACCGAAACATATTCCGTTGACACACTCCTTGCGTTCTGTCTGCACACCTTTCACTACTTCAACAGAAGAGAAACAATTGAAACTATCTAACATTCACAGTTTCATCTACTCATAACGAGATACATTCATTCATTCATGAAGACACAATAACAAGGAATTAAAAACAATGTTCACACCATGCATTGGATCAATTTTCCTTTGTTATATTCCAAAGTAAAAATGGTTACAACTAAAATCAGAAAAAACAAATGAAATTTCCTACTGACTTGCAGCTAGCCTCATTTGGGCATACAAAACCTCTATTTATCTCAGAGCCTCTTAGGGTTCCCCCTGGCTACTTGTCTACTCTATAACTTAACCTAACGACTATCTAGACCAGTCGCATTCCAGAGTCGGAGTGGAAACTCCCACTTCGCTCGTAATCATTCAAGCGTGTCTCGTAGGATTTTTCCAGTGCTGAGTTCAAGCATGCCTCAAAAGATTAATTCCGACATTGAGTTAAGGTGGCTTCAAAATATCTATTGTAACTGCCAGCGTTGAGGCCCCATACAGATTCCCAGATGATGATAAGTCTTGCTCTGGGTGATTGCCAACGATGCTCCTGCATCAGTACATGAGCTGACTCTCAGTGAAAACACCTACTGGGACATCTAGGAACTGGGGAAAATACTCCCCTCTCCTAGATACCCAATGATAAAGTAAATATCCTCTTCAGTGGGATGGTACCACTGATCCAGCCCCACACAATAATCTAGTCGATGGACATCCCATCGATAGATGAGATTCACCAACAACCCGGAGTGACCCTTAAGGGATGTGGTCTCCTCATAGTACTTAAGGAGGCCTACATCCCTCAAGAGAGAATGAGTCGTTGGATTAATAGGGTGAGGGTACAAATCCCTCTCCCTATCCCTCACCTCCCATTCTTGTACAAAATTGTACAGGTCCACCCTCTGCTCATGTTGTTGTTGTTTCTCTCTCTGCTCACGTCTTTGCATGATTAAAATATGAATTACATTACCCTCACTCATACATAAAACATTAAAAAAATCTACTGAATGGTAAATTTATCTATAAATACAGAAAAATAAATTCCTTCAAAAAATAAGATAATTTCATTAAGATAATTTCCTGGTGCATCCTTATTTCTGTAGCGCACCGGATAATATTGTTCTTTATTTGAAATAACCCTGCTACGATGCACTAGTTTTGAGGGTACCGATGCGCCTGTTGTAGAAAATGCATTGGTGCATTAGGTACTTATAAAAGCACCGATGTAAGAACATCCACTAAAACCTCCGCCCACTCACCTCCACTAGTATCATCCGCTATAAATGGATTTTTTGGATATTTTTATAGGGGCATTCGCAAAAACCTCTGCTAGAGGGTATTTTCCTTGTAGTGTTAATTTCAAAGAACAATCATGCCACTAAGTTTCTTACTAATCCTTGTCTAATTTTGTTAACATCCGTGAAGGTTAAACACAAACAAATTTTGGCATCGCAAAGTAAGTTTAGCGTAGAACTACTCACTTTCCCTCATTGAAATTTATGGCACATGACTAGATCCTATAAAGTAAAATGTTATAACTAGAGAAATAGATTTAGCATAAAACATGTATTGTCACTTATTGCAGGCATGAAATCTTCAAATCACTAAATAAATGTAACATTCTACTCTTGTGTGCACTGAAGGAACTTATTCTTTGAGGACACTTGCGTGCAAGTGATCCGGGTTATTAGACTATTGGTCATTTTGATTATGATTATGGGATATTATGGATTTGATGATATGCTATTTAGTTGTATTTACATAGAAAAGTGCTATTGACTGGGTTATCCTGAGTGTGTATGACTTTGGACATTGAGGATGCAGAGGCATCAATGAAACCCCTTGGACTCTGGATCGAGTCACGGAGTGGGTTGTTTGGGGTTTTGAATGTTGTTGATGTGACATATGTGCATATGATTAGATGTTATGATGATTTATTGTTTTTTATAACATGATTTGTTGATGGATGCATGCTGACGATATCTTGTCGACCAGATTCACATTTCAAGTACAGGGGTCACATAGGACAACTAGAGACATTGAGGGAGAGGTGTGGCAGCATCCCTGCCACAACCTACTAGCACTCCCATCGTGGCTTGAACTGTAGGTTAACGATTACCTAGTTTGAGAAGACCCAAGATGTTGTGAGGGCAGACTCTGAGAGTTGCTCATGATGATTCTAAGGGGCGCGCAATAAGGCTGGGGCCTTATTCCTTAGAGGCCCTTAGTCTCCCACAAGATCACCTGGTGGAGTATTAACTCCAGGGGTTTGACGTCTACCAAATTCATTCAAGAGGCGAGTGGCACCCTTGGAGCACGTAGTGCATCTTGAAGGGCACGTCACGCAAGGAAAACAGAAAGAGGCGAGTGGCACCCTTTGAGCACGTAGTGCGTCCTGAAGGGAACGTCACGATTTTAACCAGTAAGTGAATAAACCTAGTTGGCCTTAAAATGAAAGATGTGATAAGTAAAGTTAATGACTATTTTTTCCCTTAAGAACTATTACCCAACCTAGTGAAATTAAAACCTAGGACTAAGTAGAACATGTGGTCAAAAAAAATAAAATAATAAATAAACATGTAACAAGAAAGGGGGTAAGAAATTCAAACTTATTTATTAAAGTCAAAATTATAATGGAGGATTATATTTTTTAGAAAGGTTAATGGTTGTTTTCATATACATTTGCTAATTTAATTTTTAGTTAAAAAAAAAAGAGGGTAAATGGTTGTTATTATATACACTTGCTAAATTAATTTTTAATTAAAAAAAGGGTAAATAGTTGCTTTATCTACACTTGCTAAATTGATTTTTTTAGTTAAAAAGGGAAAAAGGGGGAAACTTAAAAGAAATGGGCAACTTAAAAGAAATAGGAAACTTAAGGAAACTTAAAGAAAAGGGGAAACGTAAAGAAAACAATGAATGTCTAATTTAGTAAGGAATCTTGCCTTTGGAACTTTCTAATTATGAACTCAATTAGGAATTAAGCAAGGCATAAGTTATTTAAGAATTGTAAGGGAATATTGGGACACTGAGGAAAGTTTTTAGGAATTCTCTTGGTGCGTGAGGGAAATAGGAATATTTAATTAATTAATAAAATTGATTTTCTGGTGCAACTAGGGGATGGAGCGACATGTGTATGGGGGAGGTTTTCGAATTTAATTAAATGAACAAGGAATTTAAGGAGAATTTGGGAAACTAATTACTTAAAAACTCTATAAAAAGGATGGAGGAGGAGGAGTATGGATATCATATTTTTGCGTAATGTTACGCTGCTGAAATTTTATCTTGACTGAACTTTCTCTTGTGGGAGTTGGGATACCCAGCTTTGGTATCGAGAGGTAGCTCGACCTTGTGAGGAGAACTAGGTGCTAGCATTCTCTGGTATTGTGTGTGTAGCCCCTTTGTGGCTCAGGGGGCTCAGGGGGAAGAAGAGTGCCCCTATAGATCATTGGAAGGTATCGTTGAGGTCACATCGGTTGGCAAGCAGGAGTTGGATGGAGCGTGTCTAGGACAATGACTTCGGAGCTTCACATTTGGCTATGGTATGCATGTGTATATTTAGATAGAATGGTAGCTTAATTATTGTTCTTGCGCCTTCATTAATGTACTTCTACTATGTTAAATATTATGTTTTATTCAGTGTAACACTATCCAGAGATTTCATTTTTATCTTCAACAATTTGTCTTGATGAGCCCAGTCTTTTATGATCAAAGAACTTAAAGTCATCCTAGCCTTATGCTCACTGTATTTTGAATTGATTTCCCATGGAAACCCCAAATATGATTGCAACGAATTCTCCGTGTTTGTTTTTATTGATTAATATGAAGAAAATTGTGTTTTTATCTTCTGTCCCTTATCCCTTAAGTTATTAGTTTGTTCCTGAGCAGTTGGCCAGGAGCCGAATCGACGGTCGTCACTCTTGTGTTTAAATACTTATAGATTCAAATGCCATGCTTTCCTGTGCATGGATAATAAGTGAAGGATAAATTTCACCCAGCTATTTATCCCTTACTTATCTCTGCGTTTTTCTTTTATGATTAGTATTTGCGCCTTCTTGTGAATGAGTATCTCCACGTTGATTGATTCATTGTTGAATGATTAGTCTTTGCGCCTTATTGTGAATGAGTATCTCTGCATTTTGATTGATTCATATTTGATTGATTGACCTCTGATCTCTGCGTTTCCTTTATGCCAATCTCTGCGTCTTCCCCAAAATTTTCTCTTTGATTCTCGTTTTATAGACATCATTTACTCCACGAATTTCCTGGCATTCTACACAACATCAATCCCGATTTTAATGGCATAAATCACAACCTTTACTCCACGATTTACCCAACGCTTGATTGGTAAAATATTTTTTTTTTAATATGTTAATGACAACGTTTTAATATGGAATGACTGCGTTTTTAATATGTTAAGGACAACGATTTATATGATAGACAGAAAATTTATATAGCCATTCACGAGCGAATTTATATAGCATCTTCGACTTCACACAGTGTTTACACACAACAAATTTATTTAGCTATGTCAAACAGTGTTTACACACAACAAATTTATTTAGCCATGTCACATAGTGAATTTTACATGCTCTAAACATCGCAAATCTACACAACGAATTTGCCTGGCAGAGATGGAAATATTTACAGAGTTTAAATTCTCTTTTGAAATGTAATTACACAATTAATTACATGGTGATTTTCCCAACACAGGTAGTGCCCTTGGGCATTTTTCTTGGCATTGCACAACGAATTCATTTTTGGTAGCGATTTATCTTTGACATCGATTTATCAATTCGTTTTTACCAAATCGTTTTTACCAATTCGTTTTTACCATAATCATTTTTCTTGGCATTTTTACACAGCCTTTTCTTGGCATTTACACAAATTTTTCTTGGCGTTTTCACCCATCGATTCACTCCATTTTTACCCAGCAATGCCATTATATTTATTAATAGTTTTATCTTTAGAATTATCAAGAGACTTGATAATAGGAAGCGACTTTATCGTTGTACACAACATTTTAGTTATGGTTTTATTGCTCTTTAGTTATGAATTTTTATAGGTTAAAACTTGGTGAAATCTTGATATACAACGATACCATGGACAACATATCAATGTGGTTAGACAACATTAATAACACATGATTTTATTAATGGACAACGATCTGTTGGTTGTTGGCTTATTATTAATAGATGGCACATGGTCTTATTGTTGATTTCTTAGTAAAAGATAACACATGTTAGACAATGATTCATCCACCAGACAACGAATTATTGTTGATAGCGATTTTATTGATGGGTACCATATTGATAGACTGCGATTAGACACCGATTTTACTTGTTGATTAGACAATGATTTTATTGATGACAACATATTGTTAGTTATCATAATGTTGTTAGATAGTGATGTTAGTTAGCATATTGTTGTTAGTTGGCATATTGTTGTTAGATAGCATAATGAATTCTAGACAACTAATTTAAACTGACAATTAAGATGAGGTGGAAGTTCATTTAATGACTAAGAGAACCCCTTGAATTCATGTTCTTAATATATTATTTTACTTGTTTATGATGGTAAACATTATTTTGGCATAACATAATGTAAGTACTAATTTCTTATATCACATATGATTAAGCTAGCCTTCAAATAACATTCTACTCTATAGAGAATTAAAATAGAATATCCTTGCACACAAGTTTTTTTGATATTATTCAAGTTATTTTGTTTTACAGTATGGGAGACTTCCTAAAAAGTGCCTCTTAAGAAAACAAGAAATCCTTCAGTTGGTTGGGCAATTTAATTATTGAATGATGTCACCTTACGTCATGTTGACTTGTCAATTGGGTGCTTGGGTGTATTCTTCTTTTATTTTGACAGTCAGTTGGGTCTCCTAGCGCATTGGATTTTTTTTTTGGGTTGTTGGTCTAGATACATTATGTTGTGCCTTGGTTACTGTCATTCCCACCGTCTTGTGACGGCATGATTCTTGATGAGGGGATCATTGCGTGCTCCGATTGATATAAGCGAATGATAACCTAGCCAGAGTCTTGTGCTTCCCGATGTGGGCGTAATGTTCGTTGTAATTGAGGTTGGTACTGGTGTTGTAAATTTTGTTTGTGCTTGTTCCTCGCTCGTCGTGAAGGTTCAAGTTACCTATGTCTTTTGATGTTGGTTGCATCTGGTTGATCTAGACGTTGTCCCATAGCTTAGTTGTTCTATTTGTATTTTGATTAACACATTTTTCGTCGAGTTGCATGATGTGTTAGTATGTTGAGTCGTTGTTGTATGTTGCCTGATTTGCGTGCGTTGTGTTCGTTGTCAAGTTGTGTCATTTAATTGTTTTCATTGTTGCCTTCCTGCTTAAAAAAAAAAAAAACTCTTTCCTTTGTGTTGCATCAAATGTAGTTGTAGCGAATGGGGTCATTACATATGGTATCAGAACGGGTTCGACCCACGACTTGGGATCACTACGACTCCCGTTGATTTGATATTCGATTATAATGTTGTTAATTAAGTTGACTTGTATTCATGTAGGTAATCATGTTTAGAGGACACCGCGAAGGAAGACGACGGAGTGTTAGAGGAGGAGACTTTACGCCTCCAGTAGAATCCATACTCGAGGGGTCTAACCCCCATGGAGACGAACAAGTTGTTGGGAAGGAAAAGATAGTTGTGGGTGATGTGGTTGGGTTGATGAGGTATTTTCAGCGGATGTCTGAGGAACTGATCAACCGTTTGGATAGAGATGAGGCCAGGGAATCGACACCCCCTAAGGGTCTACTGTGTGCTTCAGTCGGTACTAGTAGCATTCACCGCGAACTCAAGAAGGTCAAATTTATCGAGTTCTTTGGTGCCCTGAATGATGTAGCCTCCGAGGCATGGTTGGAGAATATGGCGATGTCATTTGCACTTCGTGACTATACCTCCAACATGAAGGTCTTCATGGAAGTCTTTCAACTGAAGGGGAGCACACTTCTATGGTGGAAGATGCTCCTACCGCAATTGAACATGGTCGTCGAAGACGTGTCATGGGAACTGTTGGAGGAACGGTTCCGAGAGAGATATCTATCGGAGGAATTCATTGAGCGTTAGCTCAATGATTTGAGACAGGGTGGTCGTACGGTTACTGAGAACGAGTCACGTTTTATGGAGCTGCTTCAGTATGCTCCACACCTGAATACCACAAAACTTAAGGTCAACATGTTCGTGTTTGGCCTTAATGTTAGCTTTCGTGCAAAGGTTAGGATTCTGATGCCTTAAACCTTGCATGATGTCGTTCAGAAGGCCCTCATAGCAGAGGAGGAGCTTATCAGCAGGGTTCAAAGAAGGACTCCAACAAGACCAGCAAGGCAGGTGTCATCTGGTGTGAAACAACATCATACACCAGCTAGACATACACTAGGATATCTTGGCCTCTAGAGAGGATCCACTTTCACTACACCTTAGTTACCAGCGCCGCAAGGGCGGACTCCTTACCGAGGACCAAAGAACCAGTAGCAACTTCGACCGCAACACCAGTAGTTTAGGCATGTTCAACAGAATAGACCATGGTTCCAGGTTGGTGGGCCGTAAGCTCCTACTTTGGGTACCAAGAGTGTTGGACTGAAGAAAAGGTGTTGTACATGTGGGGAGCCACATTACTAGCGCGACTGACTAGTGGAGAGGACTAGAGAATATGGATCAGTTGGACCCACTACCGTGGGATATTTGGGCAAGACCAATCAAATTCATGCAGCGGTGAATAACCGCCAGGCAGAGAAACATTCGACTCTGCTTGAGACATCAAGTACCATCGTTGACTAGACCCTTAGTATTTTGATAGATCCTAGTTCTATCGAGAGTTTCATTTTTAGTGCAGTGCTAAAAAGAATTAAGGTAAAGGTAGTCGAGCAAGATGAGTTTAGCTTTGTAGTAATGGCTTTGGGAGCCAAACAGAAGGTTGGTGGGAAGGTTACGGGTTGTAGCCTTAACCTGGGAGAGTTTTTCACCAGGACCAACCTGTACGTCACGACCTTAGTATATTATGATTTTGTGATCGGTATGGACTAGTTGGAATCACATGAGGTGATACTCAACTGTAAGACAAAACGATTGAACTTGGTCGATGATGAGGGACAGAGACATGTGATTGTAGGTTGGAACCAGAGAGTTTCCCTGAGGTTCATCTCTTCCTTGCAACTATGGAAGAGCATGCGCAAGGGATGTAAGATTTATTTGATCCTTGCTTTAAACGAGAAGGGAGTAGCGAAAGGTCTAGAACACCTTCCGGTGGTGAGAGAGTTTGTGGACGTCTTCCCTGAGTTGTTACCTAGGATGCCGTTAGAGAGGGAGTTGGAATTTACCATAGACCTAAAAATGAGGACTAAACCGATAACAAGAACGCCTTATCAGATGTCGACCCTAGAGTTATAGGAGTTGAGAATGCAATTGAAGGAGTTGTTGGACCTAGGACTTATACGTCCAAGTGTGTCACCGTGGGGTGTTCCTATTATATTCATATGAAAGAAGGATGGGTCATGGAGACTCTGCATTGACTATCATCAATTGAACAAGGCAACGATAAAGAATCAATATCCATTTCCAAGGATTGATGATCTGTTTGATCAGATGAAGGGTGTGACAGTGTTTTCAAAGATCTACTTGAGATCAGGGTATCACCAGTTGCAGATCAAGGAGGATGACATCCCTAAGACCACCTTTAAGATGAGGTTTGGACATTACGAGTTTACTATTTTACCTTTTGGGCTGACAAATGCCCCGAGGGTATTTATGAGTTTGATGAACAGGGTGTTCCACGAATACTTCGACAAGTTCCTCCAAGAATTCATTGATGATATTTTGATTTACTCTTGGATGAGGGAGGAGCATGACGAGAAATTGCGCTTGGTACTACAGTGTCTACGAGATAAAAAATTGAATGGGAAATTGTCTAAATGCTCTTTTTATCAATCGAAGATTCACTACTTAGGGCATGTCATCTTCGACGAAGTATCATTGTCGATCCAACAAAGGTCGAGGCTATTATGGAATGGCCTGCATCGACGAATTTCCTGGAAGTGTGTAGCTTCATGGGTTTAGCGGGATATTATCAAAAGTTCGTCGAGGGTTTTTCGAAGATAGCAAATCCGATTACGGAATTGCAGAAGAAGAACAAGAAGTTTGTTTGGACCGAGAAATGCACAGAGGCATTTCGGAGGCTGAAGGAGTTGTTGAAGACAACATCAATACTAAAGGTCTCTGACATGGACACGGACTTCTTGGTATGCACTGATGCATCCAAGGAAGGCTTAGGCAGAGTCTTGATGTAAGACGATCGATTGATCACTTACATCTCGAGAAAGTTGAGAAGGAATGAGGAGAACTATGTAACACAAGATTTGGAGTTGTTAGGAATTTTTTATGCCTTGAGAGTTTGGAGACATTACCTTATTGGATGGAAATTTGAACTAAAAGTGGACCACTATGGACTACAACACATCTTTACGCAAAGGAAATTGAACGCATGACAATGTCGTTGGTCAGAATTGCTTAGCGAGTACAATTTCGAGATTACTTACATAAAGGGAATAATGAACAGAGTGGTGGATGCCTTGAGTCAGAGACCACGCATATTTTTGGTGATGCGTCTTCAGACGAATCTATGTGAAAATATTCTAACTTTACAACTCAATGATGACTGGTACAAAGAGGTGAAGGATTTTATCGAAAAAACACAACGATGGTACCAAAATTTGAAGGATTTACTTTGGACAACGATGGATTATTGAGATTTAAAGGTTGAATTTATGTATCGCCCAATGATGAGTTGAGGATTTTGATCCTAAATGAGGCTCATAGATCAGTGTACATGGCTCATCCTGGAGTCACGAAGATGAGGGAAGACCTTAAACCCTTATTCTTTTGGAAAGGAATGATGACAGACATATTCAACTATGTGGCCAGATGTCTAGAATGTCAGTAGGTTAAGGTTGAACATAGACATCCGACAGGATTACTACAGCCGCACGCTATTTCATAATCAAAATGGGTGGTCATTTCAATGGATTTCATTGTTGGATTGCCACCAATGGCAAGGAGACACGACTCAATTTTGTGGTAGTTGAAACTCTGACCAAGAGTGCTCATTTTATTCCTGTGCATATGACATATCAGGCACCTGACATAGCTAGAGTTTTCATAAGTGAGATTGTGAGGCTGCATGGCATGCGAAGGAGGATTATATCCGATCGAGGATCAGTGTTTACTGGACAATTTTGGACTAGTTTCCAAGAGGCCTTGGGAACCCAACTTAACTTTAGTACCGCGTATCATTCGGAGACAGATGGGAAGACCGAATGAACAAACCAAATCTTGGAGGATATGTTGTGTATGTATGTGATGGACCAACAAAAGCATTGGGAGGAATTCTTGCCACTGGTAGAATTCACATATAACAACAGTTATCAAAGCACCATTAAGATGGCGCCTTTTGAGTTTCTTTACGGGCGATCGTGTCAGACGCATTTGAGTTAGGATCGGCTTGAGGATAGGGTCTTGGTGGGACCATAAGCGATCCAATAAATGGAAGATCAAATGAAAAAATAAGACAAAGGATCAAGAATGTGCATGATTAGAAAAAGAGTTATGTTGATGCACACTGTATCGACCGTAGTTATGAGGTTGGCAATCGAGTCTTCTTGTGGGTGAAACTGCATAAGAGATCGATCAATCTTGGAAAGGGTGATAAACTCTCTCCTAGGTTTGTGGGATCTTTTGAGATTGTGGAAAGGAAGGGGCCTGTGGCCTATCGACTAGTCTTGCTTTATTCTTTGAGGCATATGCATGATGTTTTTCATGTATCTGTTTTGAGACATTATATTAGTGACCTTGCACATGTTATTGACATGAGTTCCTTGTAGGTATCTGATGAGGGTGCTCTCATGGTTGAGCCATTCCGCATCCTAGATTATCGCATTCGACAACTATGACGTTGAACAATAGATCAGGTCAAGGTCCAGTGGGACAACTATAGTCCGCACTTAGCGACCTAGGAGGATGCATATGATATGCGCCAACCGTTTCCATTTTTGTTTGATAGATAGACTCATGATACTGTGATACACTTTATTTCGACACTTATATTCTGTGAAACTTCGGGACGAAGTTTAAACCAAGAGGGGGTGTATGTAACATCCCTCTCTTACGTGCACAGAGTGAACTTATTCTTTGAGGACACTTGCATGCAAGTGATCCAGGTTATTTTACTATTGGTCATTTTGATTATGATTATGGGATATTATGGATTTGATGATATGTTATTTCGTTGTATTTACATAGACAAGTGATATTGACTAGGTTCTCCTAAGTGTGCAGGACTTTGGACATTGAGGATGCAAAGGCATCAATGAAACCCCTTGGAATCTGGATCGAGTCAGGGAGTGGGTTATTTGGGGTTTTGAATGTTTTTGATGTGACATATGTGAATATGATTACATGTTATGATGATTGATTGTTATTTATGACATGATTCGTTAATGGATGCAGGCTGACGATATCTTGTTGACCAGACTCACATTTGGAGTAGAGGGGTCACGCAGGATAACTAAAGACATAGAGGGAGAGGTGTGGCAGTAGCCTTGCCACAACCTACTAGCACTCCCACCGTGGCTCGAACTGTAGGTTAACAATTACCTAGATCGAGAAGACCCACGATGTCATGAGGGCAGACTGTGACAGTCACTCACGATGATTCTAAAGGGTGCGCAATAAGGTAAGGGCCTTATTCCTTAGAGGCCCTTAGTCTCCCACAAGATCACCTGGCGGAGTATTGACTCCAGGGGTTTGAAGTCTACCAAATTTAGTCAAGAGGCGAGTGGCACCCTTGGATCACATAGTGCATCTTGAAGGGCATGTCATGAAAGGAAAACGGAAAGAGGCGAGTGGCACCCTTGTAGCACGTAGTGCGTCCTGAAGGGCATATCGTGATTTTAAGTGGTAAGTGAATAAATCTAGTTAGCCTTAAAATCAAAGATGTGATAAGTAAATTTAATGACTAATTTTTCCCTTAAGAACCATTGCCCAGCCTAGTGAAATTAAAACCTAGGACTAAGTAGAACATGTGGTCAAAAATAATAATAATAATAAATAAACATGTGATAAGAAGGGGGGTAAGAAATTCAAACTTATTTATTAACGTCAAAATTATAATGGAGGATTAAATTTTTAAAAAGGGGTAATGGTTGTTTTTATCTACGTTTGCTAATTTAATTTTTAGTTAAAAAGAAGAGAGGGTAAATGGTTGTTTTTATCTACACTTGCTAAATTAATTTTTAATTAAAAAAAAGGGTAAATGGTTGTTTTATCTACACTTGCTAAATTGATATTTTTAGTTAAAAACAGAAAAAGGGGGAAACTTAAAAGAAATGGGAAACTTAAAAGAAATAGGAAAATTAAAGAAATAGGGAAACTTAAAGAAAAAAGGAAACGTAAAGAAAAAGTTGAACGTCTAATTTAGTAAGGAATCTTGCCTTTGGAACTTTATAATTATGAACTCAACTAGGAATTAAGTAAGGCATAAGTCATTTAAGAATTGTAAGAGAATATTGGGACACCGAGGAGCATTTTTAGGAATTCTCTTGGTGGGTGAGGGAAATAGGAATATTTAATTAATTAATAAAATTGATTTTCTGGTGCAACTAGGGGATTGGGCGACATGTGTATGGGGGAGGTTTTTCAAATTTAATTAAATGAAAATGGAATTTAATGAGAATTTGGGAAACTAATTACTTAAAAAATCTATAAAAAGGATGGAGGAGGAGGACTATGGATCTCATGTTTTTGCGTAACGTTACGTTGTTGAAATTTTATCTTGACCGAACTTTCTCTTGTGGGAGTTGGGATACCCAACTCGGGTAACAAGTGGTAGCTCAAACTTGTGAAGCGAGTTGGGTGCTAGCATTCTCTGGTATTGTGTGCGTGTCCCCTTTGCGGCTCGGGGGGGTCATTGGGAAGAAGAGTACCCCTAGCATTGGTTGGGAGGTACCAGTGATGTCACATCGGTTGGCAAGTGAGAACTGGATGGAGCACTCGCGGGACAACGACTTCGGAGCTTCGCATTTCGTTATGGCACAAATGTGTATATTTGATTTGAATGGTAGTTTAATTAGTGTTCCTACACATTCATTAATGTACTTCTACTGTGTTAAATATTATGTTTTATTTAGCATAACACTATCCAGAGATTTCATTTTTATCTTCAACAATTTGTCTTGATGAGCCCAATGTTTTATGATCAAAGAACTTAAAGTCATCCCAGCCTTACGCTCATTGTATTTTGAATTGATTTCCCATGGAAACCCCAACTCTGATTGTAATGACTTCTCTACGTTTGTTTTTATTGATTAATACAAAGAAAATTGTGTTTTTATCTTTTGTCTCTTATCCCTTAAGTTATTAGTTTGTGCCTGAGCAGTCAGCCAGGAGCTGAATCGACGATCGTCACTCCGGTGTTTAAAGACTTATAGATTCAAATTCCATTCTTTCCTATGCATGGATAATAAGTGAAGGATAAATTTTGCCCAACTATCTATCCCTTACTTATCTCTATGTTTTTATTTTATGATTAGTCTTTGCGCCTTCTTGTGAATGAGTATATGTGCATTTGATTGATTCATTGTTGAATGATTAGTCTTTGAACCTTATTTGAATGAGTATATTTTCATTTTGATTGATTTGTCTCTGATTGATTGACCTCTAATCTATGTGTTTCCTTTATGCCAATATCTGTGTCCTCCCCAAAATTTTCTCTGTGATTCTCGTTTTATAGACAACATTTACTCCATGAATTTCCTGGCATTCTACACAACATCAACCCTGATTTTAATGGCATAAAGCACAGCCTTTACTCCACGATTTACCCAGCACTTGATTGGTAAAATGACAATGTTTTTAATATGTTAATGACAACGTTTTAATATGGAATGAATATTTTTTTAATATGTTAAGGACAACGATTTATATGATAGACAAAAAATTTATATAGCCATTCACCAACGAATTTATATAGCCACTTCGATTTCACACAGTGTTTACACACAACAAATTTATTTAGCCATGTCACGTAGCGAATTTTACATGCTCTAAACAACGCAAATATACACAACGAATTCACCTGGCAGAGATGGAAATTTTTATAGAGTTTAAATTCTCCTTTGAAATGTAATTATAAAGTGAATTACATGGCGATTTTCCCAACATAGGTAGCGCCCCTGGGCGCTTTTCTTGGTGTTGGAAAATGAATTCATCTTTGACAACTATTTATCAATTCGTTTTTACCAATTATTTTTTACCAAAATCGTTTTTCTTGGCGGTTTTACACAACCTTTTCTTGGGGTTTTACACATCTTTTTCTTGGCGTTTTCACCCAACGATTCACTCCATTTTTACCCAACGATGTCATTATATTTATTAATAGTTTTATCTTTATAATTATCAAGAGACTTGATAATAGGCAACGACTTTATCGTTGTACACAACATTTTAGTTATGGTTTTATTTCTCTTTAGTTATGAATTTGTATAGGTTAAAACCCAGTGAAATCTTGATATAGAGTGATACCATGGACAACATATCAATGTGGTTAGACAACATTAATAGCACATGATTTATTAATGGAAAACGATTTGTTGGTTGTTGGTTTATTATTAATAGATAACACATGGTTTTATTGTTGATTTCTTATTAAAAGATAACACGTGTTAGACAACGATTCATCCATCAGACAACGAATTATTGTTGATAGCGATTTTATTAATGGGTAGCATATTGATAGACTGTGATTAGACAATGATTTTACATGTTGATTAGACAATGATTTTATTGATGATAACATATTGTTAGATAACATATTGTTAGTTAGCATATTGTTGTTAGACAACAATGTTAGTTAGTGTGTTGTTAGTTGGCATATTGTTGTTAGATAGCTTAATGAATTCTGGACAACTAATTTAAACTGACAGTTAAGATGAGGTGGAAGTTCATTTAATGACTAAGAGAACCCCTTGAATTCATGTTCTTAATACATTAATTTACTTGTTTATGATGGTAAGCATTATTTTGGCATAACATAACGTAAGTGCTAATTTCTTGTATCACATATGATTAAGCTAGCCTTCAAATAACATTCTATTGTATAGAGAATTAAAATAGAATATCCTTTCACACAAGTTTTTTTGATATTATTCAAATTATTTTGTTTTACAGTATGGGAGACTCCCTAAAAAGTGCCTCTTAAGAAAACAAGAAATCCTTCAGTTGGTTGTGTAATTTAATTATTGAATGATGCCACCTTGCATCGTGTTGACTTGTCAATTGGGTTCTTGGGTGTAGTCTTCTTGTATTTTGATAGTCAGTTGGGTCTCCTAATGTGTTGGATTTTTCTTTTGGGTTGTTGGTCTAGCTACGTTATGTTGCGCCTTGGTTACTATCATGCCCACTGCCTTGTGATGACATGATTCATGATGAGGGGATCATTGCATGCCCTGATTGATAGAAGCGAATGATAACCTGTCTAGGTGATCAGGGGATCAAATTTTGCTCAAAAATTTAAAGTGCTCAGAATTGCTTCAAACCAGACGAGATCGTAGGTCTCATCGTTGCGAACCCAACGCAACTCATTTCGTCTCAAATGGACGTCGGGAGAGAGAGATATAGCGATCTGTTCGTCAAGTCAAACAGGCAAAAAATTTGGTGCTGACTGTACAGTCCGTACAGTCTGTACGGGCTAACGTGGCAGGGCCGTATAGACCGTATGATGATGTCGAATGAGTGATGTGGCAAGTTTTTATTGGTTAGAAGTTGTCGAATCAGATGGTGACACGTGGCCCAATCATGGGCTGCCACGTGGCACCCCTTTATTGGTTTATGGTTGTTATGTAAAACTTATGGAGTCTGTGGGGTTCGACCCCCGGACCTCCCCACAGGCGTAAAGCTTTAACAAAGACCACCGACCAATACGCCCACACCATGTGACTTAACATATAATGATTTTCAATGTTTTTAAAGTCATATAAATGTATATATGGGCGGGGGTCGGGCCGGGGCTTAGCCCCGACCCATAGCCGCATAGTTGTTTCATGTGTCCACTATATATATGCATATGCGTGGGGTTTTAAATATAGTTTGAACGGTTAAACACTTTGGCATATGATTCTATGCCTCCTTTTCATATGACCCCAGTTTAAGTGCACGGGAGTTGGAACGGTTAGGTCATTTAGCCCTTTTGCCAAATGCGCACGGTCACATGACTTCCACACGCCCAGGTGCTAGGCGGTTAGGGGTTGGCGTGCCCTTAACCGTCCTATGGTTTGCACCGTTGGCGCGGTTTTTCTCGGTGCTGGGTTTTCACGCTTTAAATTGCGTGTGAGCCAGGTTCAAATGACAAGGGTGCATTTTGTAGATGCAGAGACAACAAGCTTGAAGAGGGAGACTTCCAGGAGGCCTAACTTCTTCATTTTTCGACCGATTGAGGTGTCGAAAGAGCCCAGACAGGGGTTGTTGGATGCTCTGAAGCCATTGGAGTAGTCGGTTTGTCAGTTTGAGCATTTTAAGACATGTTTTTGAGCACTTTGAGCAATTAATAATAATGATCCATTGGAAACTGGACCAGGAGATGTATCCCAAGAGAGGGGTGAACTCCTTTATCAAATTGCTATGTTTATGTTCTTATGTTCTTATGTTCATTGATTATGATGTTGTCTATGATTATTTTACATAAGTAATCCTTTAATCTATGTGTTGCAAACTGATCCTTTTGCCTTAAACACATAACTTTCACTTGCAATAATTTTCAAGTATTTCAAGTCTTCTTCAATTTTAGATCAAGTTGGTATCAGAGCACTGGTTTTTGAAGACTTGAGTGTTTGCAAGTTTTGTTTCTGATGCTCATAGGGTTGAAACTCAAAAGAGGAGAAGGTCAACTCGTGGAGCCAAGTTCTCATCCGACAAGGAGGAAGCATATTCCATCACCGCAAGTTTCAGGGAGACATTCACCAAGCATGGCTCATGCAGAAAGTCATGAACGTGTTCCTGTCGAAGAGGAAGATCTTAGAAAGGCTGTCATGGAGATGAGAGAGATGATGAATATCTTGATGGAAAGGAACATAGTGTCACAGGGTGAAGGATCCAACCCTTCAATGCATAAGGGAGGCGATGGTGACAAGACTTCAGACGGAAATGGAGGGAATGGTGCTTCTCCACCACCCTCTCCTCCATCATCATCATCATCTTCTTCTTCTTCTTCTACCAGTTCGAAACATCTTCCAAATTCTCCAAAGGGGCATGGTAAAACTCCTTCGCAAATTCCTTCATTAAATCTTGATATAAAATTTGAATTGCCAATATACAATGGAGAAGTTAATGTTGAAAAGTTAGATAATTGGATACGTCAAATTGAAGTATATTGTCGAATACAAAAGATTCAAGATGATGAAACCAAAATTCAGCTTGCTTCATTAAGATTAGATGGTTCAACACTTATTTGGTGGGAATCTAAGACTCAGGAGGATATGAAAAAGCATGGAAATTTTTTTCTTTCTTGGAATGATTTTATTATCGCAATTAAAAAACAATTTTATCCATTGGCATATAAACAAAAGGAAACTATGGAATGGAAGAATTTTAGACAAGCTAAAGGACAGAATGTACAAAGTTTTAGTCAGGAATTTAGGAGAAGAGCTTTGGTGTTGGGAGTTGATTTGTCTTCTCAGGAAGCTTTGCTCAAATATATTGGTGCTTTACATAGTTATTTGAGACATACTATACTCATGTTTAATCCTTCGAATCTAGATGAAGTTTGTGTATAGGCTACTCATTTGGAAGCAAGGGGAAGGAACGATATTCATGAGGGTAACAAGAAGACATTCAGCCATGGAGACAAGGGAAAGAAGAAATTCAAAGGCAATGGCAGGAAGAATGCTGCTCTGAAGAAAGAGGGAGAAAAGTTCACATATAAACATTGTTCAAAAGATGGCCATGATGAAGACCATTGTTGGAAGCTTCATCCTGAAAGAAGACCCAAAAAGTTTGGCAACAACGGCAAAGGGAAGTCAAAGACTGTTGCGACTGTTCAACAAGACTTAGGTTCAGATTCGGGTGATGAAACGAATATCATAGCCATGGGTTACCAAGGTAATGGTTCTGTTGCAAGTACTAGCTCTTCAAGTAATACTAATGTCAATGTAACTCAACAAGAGAAAACGAGAATTGAACTTTTTCATATAAGGGTTGTTTCAAAACATACTAAGATAGA